>WOVY01001071.1:20000-143508 GCA_013436015.1 Rhipicephalus annulatus | reverse complement strand
CAAATTATGTGAGGATGCAAATTGTGCGAGTAAATATGGTATGTACTCTTGTATGTTTCAGCTCTATTGCTGCGGATCCTGCGGATCCAACTTGGCATCCGGCAGCAACAAAGAGAGGTTCTGCAGGAGGTGCGACTGCTGAAGCACAAGGTACGGGTCTTGTCCGTGCCTCAGCACGCCCAGCCAGCACAGCGCCCCTCTGACCTTCCCCGGCTGCCTGCTGGTACAATTGGAGAAGTGGAGGCAGCAGAGGCAGCTGTGCAGAGTAAAGCTGTGGCTGCGGCTTTGGTGTATATTTCTTGATTTTTAATATGCCTATGTAACATGCAGAAATTTAGTACTGCTTTAAGATACTGTGTTTCGGGAAACAAACTAGTCAGGTTATCTCATGAGCCACTGTACTACAGTCGAATATGAATAATTCGTACTCAAAGAGGCCAGAAAATTTGTTCAAATTAAAAGAAGTTCAAAATAATGAAAGTTACCATAATTACTTGAATCTAATACGCACCTTTTTTCCGGTTAAGAGAGTTCATAAATCGCATGTGCGTTGGAATCGAGTACGAAAAAAAAAATGAATATGGTCATTCTATTGCCATCGTCACTTACAAAAGGGCCGCCCCTACGTGCGTCGGCATGGTGCGTCGGTCATTTCTGCCTATGTGTTTCCCATGCGCGGCACTTCATACGTGTGCTGAGGAGTTCGTCATCTTGTAGTACATTAGCATCGACGGCATGGTAGGGCCGACTCCAAAAACTCGACAAGTGCACCACAATGCTGCTTCTAAAAGAAAAGTCGTCGTGTGTGCCGGAACGGACAGAAATCGGGCCGCATCGTGGTCATTCGGAGTTCCCGAAACGTGCGTGCGGGACTGGCGGAAACAAAAGCAGAATATTGTCGACAGCAAAGATTCACGCAAAAGCTTCAGTGGACCACAGCAGGGTCGGTTTCCACAAATTGAAGAGCTGCTCGGCGAGTATGTGATTAAGCAGTGAGCGGCACAGCGGCCCGTGACGACAGAACTGCTCCAAGTGCAGGCTATGCAGTTAGCCTTAGAAAAAGGGCTAATGCAGAGCCATTTTAAAGCGAGCAGGTGCTGGCTAACGAACTTTATGAAGAGAAAAGGCTTTTCCCTCCGAAGGCGAACGGGCATATGCCGGAAGTTGCCGCAGGAGTACGAAGAAAAGCTTCAGAGTCTCCAGAGGTTCCTCCTAAACTTGCGGCACAACAACGGCTACCTGCTTGGGCAAATCGGGAATGCCGATCACACGCCTCTTTACTTCGACATGCCTCGCACCACAACCGTCTAGGAGAAGGGGGCGAAGCAAGTTAGTGTACTGACATCGGGCCACGGTAAAACTAGAGTGACAGCAATGCTCTGTTGCACGTCAGATAGGCATAAGCTTCCCTCGTACTTCATATTTAAACGGAAGCCGCTCTCAAAAAGAGTCGTTTTCGCGAGTGGTGTGATCAAGCGGGCCAACGAGAAAAAAGGGTGCGCGTTGCAACCGATGTCTTAGTTTTTCTTTTTTTTTTGTCGTGGAAACCGGGCGCGCGTTACAATCGAGGGCGCGGTAGAATAGAGTAAATACGGTAAACGAGCGGAGGGCTCACCATGCAGTGATGCATGTGCATGGAGAAGTTTTATTCACAAATTACAGGACATCCGTCATTAATTAAAGTAGTCAATACATGTCTGTACACGTTGGCCTTGCAACGAGTGAAGTTTTGCGTGCAGTTTGCAAAGCATTTGTACTTCGGCTTCAGTATTCTCCTGGCAAAAGAAGTTGCGCGCGGCAATATCCAGTGCTGACACTCTTCGAAGACAACTGTGTTTCCACTGTTACCATCTGCGCTGCAGCCGGAGCGTGGCCAGCACATGATGAGAATGGAGGAGCGTCTCCACCTGAAGAGAAGCAGATCGGCATTCGAGAGAGAAACACTCCGCGGCAGCTTTTTTTTTTCTCTCTTCATGCGCGATGTTGAAAGGAGAAGAGTCTCTACATAGCAGGAACGAAAAACAGGGAAGCGTGACACCGACGCGTTGCAGATCGGCATGAGGGAGCCAACTCTCTGCGACAGCTTTTTTCCCCCTCTTTCTCTTCATGCGCAGTGTTAAGAGGAGAAGGGTCTCTACGTACGTGGCAGGGACAGAAAAAGCCGAAGCGGGGCACAGGAATGTCGCAGATTGGCATTTGGCAAACATTCCACCGCAGTCTTTTCTGTCCTTTTCTTCATTTTCTTCTTCAAGCACAGCGATGAGGTGTCTGAAGTGCCACCGCAGGATTAGGCGGGATGCTGAGAGCATTTTCGGAGCGCGGTATAGCTTTGATACGACCACAGCGTCAGTTCAAATTAAGTGTGTTGGAATTAATGAGATTCGACTGTATTTACTATAGTCTGTGAAGTCCGAGTGAACGGTCCTAACCTAGCAGACGATGTAGGCGGCATCGTGTGTTTGATGGGCAGTGACTAGCAATAGCCTGCTTAAAACAGACATTCAGTAATTTTGTTCATTTATCACCCTATTTCGTGTCCGCTGCGGCTCTCTCTACTTTGAGCTACAGTTCACCCTGCCTTGTGTTAGCCGATTTCTTACTTTTTTAAAAATCTAACACGCACTCAATTTCGCAGTGTGAAAAAAAATGCACCTTTGTTTATTATGATGATATTTCTATAGCGACATGCCTCTTTGTTGGCTATCACAGAAAAATATAAACAGCAAATGGTGCGACCATCTAGTGCAACCTTTATTTTTCTATCAGTTTCATCTATGACCAAGATTTGGTCGCTCTAAGGTTGCCTCTTAGTACACCTTGATCATGTTCATTTATCTTGTTGTGCTCTGCTTACAATGCATTGATTAAAAACATGTCCAAGCTTCTTTTTGAATTCCACATATTTTATCGTTTTTCACCTGTAGAAGCTACTCCTGGTCAACATTCAGGCAAAGACATTGTAACCTCGAAGAAACGTGTATTGGAATTTGAGCACTGTACAAAGTAATTATACTATTTCATAGCTAGAACCAATATTTATTAAGTGTTATAACAGTGTTGTATTTGATTTCATAACAGCGAAACTGCATTCAGAGAAGGACTCTGAAAGGTTCTCACACTGAGTGTGAGAGGGCTGATGTGGAAACCATTTTAGGTCAAGTGAGTTGAAGTTAGCGTAAAAAAACAATAAAATGTTGTGATGCCCAAAAATTCAAGTTGTTGTTTTCAGTGTCCTCTTCTTGCAGATTTTTATTATGAAAACATTTCGATGTGCTGTTGCGTTTACCCCATCTATGCTTCTTGCATTTTTTTACAGCGCAAGCACCTCCTGCAGATTGGGGGACGTGGCCTCCGAGAAATTGGTGTGAATGCCATGAAGGCTGTATTGGCACATGACGTGCAAGTGCTGTACAGCCTTCATGGCAGAAAAGGGAAAAGGGCCTTTGTGAACCTGAGGCTCTGTAGATTAGTGACAGGTTAGACTTGTTCATTGTTTTATGTGTGTGTACCCTTGTGTATTCTCTGTACTGCAGTGCTTCATGTGTACTATGGTATTTCTGTTCTTGTATGCAGATGTCATCTGCCAAAAAGCAGGGTGCGACCAGGCGGAGGCCCTCAACTTTATTAAGAGGTGGCTGCCAGGGTCTGGTGATCGCTGTGGGGGCAGGAAGCGGCGCTTCAGAGAAGCATTTGTTGTGGAGCAGCCCGATGATCCCCACTCTCAGAGTGCAGATGATCGGCTGCTCGCGGCAGCTGGCTTCCTGCCCAGCCACAGCAGCCAGGTCCTTGACAGCACCACTGTCACTGTGCCCCCAACGCAACCTGACCTGCAGTAGAGCGGGCCTTTTTTAGTTGTGTATATATATTTTTCAATGTATACATTTTTTGTTGTACCAAATAAATAAAAAAACAAAGAATAAATAGTCTGCAGACTGTCGGTGGTGCACTGTTCGGCTAGCTTATGCTGATCCGGAAGCACCATCACCATGTTTTAGTTACAAAAAAATGCTCTAAACTATGAATATTCTCGATTACCATGTGGGGGACATATGTGGGGATTGCAAGTGGGGGACATACGCTTTCAACATTTACTTCCTAACGACTTTTTTCAATCTGCTGTACCAAATACCAGTACCAAATAAAGCACTCGCTATTGCAAAAGATAAATTGGTAAAAAAATAAACTACACTTCTAGTGTTGGCAAAGGGAATGAGGTATAAAAGATGAAATAGATCGAGTAACTGCTTTCAGTTCTCGGCATTCAATTTTCTGTTGCCCCAAGTATACAGGGCTGCAAAGCTACAAGAGCGGGTCATCGAGGCATATTGTTTAAATCTTCTGGTAAGAAAAATTCCGTACTAATAATGGTTACATAATGGCAAGCCAATCAGTAGCCAATATTCGTCGTGCAGGAAACATCGGTGTAATAACGGCATTTGATTGGCTGAAATGTGGCCCTGGATTGGTCCAATGTCGGTCGTACATCCGTAGCCAATATTCGTCGTGCAGCAAACATCGGCGTAAAAATGGCATGTGATTGGCTGAAATATATGGCCCAATGTTGGCCGAACATTGGCAGCTTTGTCGGCAATACGATGGGCCTTCGTCGGCCCAATGTTGGTTGCATATTGGCTAAAACATCGGCAAAACGTCGGCCCATCATTGGCTTGAACGTCGGCCCGACATTGGAAGAAGTTGCACTTCCGACGTCGGCCCGACGTCGGTGCCGATGTTAGCCGATGTTGGTCCAAGGTTGGTCCAACGGCGGCGTGCTGCCTGGGGTGACACGCATCTCATGTTTATCATGTTTTCACCAGTCACATACCTTCGTCATCGATTTACGTAGCGTAGTACCAACTTTGTTATACTTGACGCTAGCGAAACGGCCGTGAGCGCATCATGAGCGTGGCATGTAGTCATGTTGCTACATGACACTCATGACCTGATTTTCATGTTAGGGTCGGTCGCTTGTGTTCGCCATGCAATCATGTCATACCACACCAGTCTTGCAACATGCCACAAGAACTAAACCACCGTAAGAACCGCATGATCGTAAAATGTAAATAATGACAGTCATGACATACATGTCGTGATTTTCAAGTTATGACTAGTCAAATACGTTCTTCATACAGTCATGTTATGCCATACTAAGTTTGGTATCGATACCATTATTGAAACGGCCAGGAGAACAAAAAGTCGGAGGCGGCTAGATAGATAGATAGATAGATAGATAGATATATAGATAGATAGATAGATAGATAGATAGATAGATAGATAGGCAGACAGACAGACAGACAGATAGATAGATACATAGACAGACAGATAGATAGATAGATAGATAGATAGATAGATAGATAGATAGATAGATAGATAGATAGATAGATAGATAGATAGATAGATAGATAGATAGATAGATAGATACGCTCAACGTAGCCGAAGTTCGCTAAGAAACGCTTCGCATTTAAAAGAGAGCGAGGAGGAAGCCAGGTGCTTCGTCAGGTCTGCTCGCGCGCAATTATTCTTCCTCTCTAGTTCACGTGTCTGGGGACGTGCGCGCCTGCGGACGCGCGCACGCACACAAGAAGTGGTGTTTGTGGCTGTTCCGTCGTGCGTAAGCACCTTCGCTACTTGGCTGCTGCCTTGTTTGAACGGTACGGACCAGGCGGCCGCTCACGCTAATGCGCCAACGTGCGGTTAGGCACCTGCGAGTGGTTTCAATTAGGTGGTGATAGTTTCCATGTGCGAAGTCGCTCCGGATATTAAACGTGAAGTGCCTCCGCGTCGACAAGTGCATGGACGGTGACGTGCACGAGTGAAATGCCAGCTACAACCAGGCATCAAATACGGCGCGGATCATCGTCAGCAATACCAAAGCCAAAAAAGGCTAGTTCACATGTTCTTCGTTTCCGCCCCAAGGGGCTAAAAGCCAAGTCTAATAAAATTGATGATATTGACTATATAATTGTGAAGCTACACTTGATCCGCCATTCCCAAATGTTTTCTGCACTCAGCGTGGTTTTCTACTGATCCGAAGTCAATGCATTGGTAGCATTCTGCACCAAACGAGTTTTGGTTATTTGTGCCTCCAGGGTGCTACCGACCGAGGAAATGTTACAATAGCATCGATGTTCACCACCTGGTTCTCGTTTACGCGAGGATACTGCTGTTTGTGAAACACATGTTGCATAGTCACTTACAGGACGGACATGCTGCATGCTGGCTCGCCGTATTAAAATCGGTGAAAACGGTTGGATCTTCGTTTCAATTTTAAACAATGTATAAAACAGCCTAATCATGCCAGTCATCGACACTTTCGTGTATTTCAGCAGCAGCGTTTAAACTCTTCAGCTCCTATTTCAGTGAACAATATTATGACAACAATCAATCATTAACAGAACGCCATGCCTTTCAATATGATGAGCAAGCGTGCAGATGTCCTTCCGGTAAGTGGATAAGCTCCATGTGTTTGTTCAAGCAGTATTGCCGCGTAAACAAACACTAGGTGGTTGGCGTCGAGGCTAACTTAACATTTCCTCATTCGGCAAGCACTGGTGTGGCTTCGCAATGAACGTCAATAGTCTTACAAGGAGCCCCGCCGTGGTGGTCTACTGGCTAAGGTGGCTAAGGCTGCTGGCCCGCAGGTCGCGGGCTCGAATCCCGGATGTAGTGGCTGCATGTCTGATGAAGGTGGAAACGTTGTAGGCCCGTGTGCTCAGATTTGGGTGCACGTTAATGAAACCCGAGTGGTCGAAATTTCCGGAGCCTTCTACTGCGGCATCTCCTAATCATATGGTGGTTTTGGGACGGTAAACCCCACATATCAAATCGTCATCATCATAATTTTACAAGGAAACGTATATTTGCGGATATTTACGATGTTTATGTGTGACGACAATGGCTGGCACACTGGAGGGCTGGGACCAGCTTTGCTTTGCTTTGCTATGCTAGATACATGGCATGTACCCACTTTAAGGGATTGGCCAAGAATTCAACGTAGAGACTCGTAAATGTTATTTTAGGCAAGCTATGAAATTTAAAACCAAAAATAAAGAAATGAAATGGCAAATATACGAAAAACATTAAAGTTAACTACAAGTAATATGCTTTTGAGTCTGTATTTCAGACTGCCGTGATAACCTGACGGGAATATTTTTGAAAACTTAAGTTTTAACCTAACGAAATGACGAATAATTTTAAATACCAGGGTAAAACGATACTCGTTGAGTATTTATAATGAAATTACACACGGCATCAAAGGCATCACCGTAGCAGTATCCCAAGCCCAAGGCACCGAAGCTTAAATATTTTTCTGCGATAAGGTCAAGTCTGTTTTTGTAAAAGGAGTAATTAGAAATCGAGTTTTGATACGAGAATATCATGCACTTGTCAAAAAGTAATGTGCAATATTTTCCAGTTCTCCACAAAATTGGCAGAGGGGTGATATCGTCAGACCAGTCCTGTACCAATTAATGTTTATTGAAGGACACGACATCGAAATCTGGTGATCATCACTTCTGAGAGAGAATAAAAAGAGGGAAAGGCAGGGAGGTTAACCAGAAAATGGAGCATCCGGTTTGCTACCGTGCACTAGGGGAAGGGGGAATGAGGAAGAAAGATTGGAAAGAAAGCGAAGAGGGGAATAGACGCGCGCGAAAAAAAAAGGGGGGGGGGAGCTGGGGTGCTACAGTCTATACAATAGGCCGCTGCCACGCAAAAAGTTCAGTAAGGCCTTTACTGATTTTCTGTGAGCACACAAATTATGACGTCTTTCCAGCACTGATTGTTCAGACAAAGGTCTGACGTCAAGTCGAGCTAACGCAGCAGCTAGTTGCCGTCTTTGCACGCTGTAACGAGGGCAGTGACAGAGAACGTGCTCTATAGTTTCATCGCTGCCGCAATGACCGCAAGCAGCATTGTCTTCCGTGGTCATCACTTCTGATTGTCGAGAATAGCTCCACTGTGATTTCCATGGATACTATAGGTGATTATATTCTGTCCTCGTGGTTATTGCTTCCATCCTATCTGCGTGGATGGCTCATCTTTTACACCTGATTGCGGTGAAGTATTCAACCACCGGGAAAACCTGAATTATTGGGAGATCTAGCGATGAGTGAACTAAGGCGTCGGCCATTTCATTTAATGTTAACCCGCAGTGACCTGTTACCCATACTAATTTCAGGTACTTCAGCTGAGACGGAACTAAAAATCGTAACGTCGTAATGGCACGAGAGGTATGAGAAGTTGTAAGAGCTGTGCATACGGAGAGCGAATCAGTAATTATTATTGCTCTGTTCTCATTCCGCGGAAGTTTTCGCATTGCCATGATGACTGCCATTAGCTCCGCCTCAAAAACAGGAATGAAATAAGGTAGCCTCACAGCAAATGACCAGTCAAGTGATTGGGAGACTATTCCTACGCCTGCTTTTTCCTAATTAACAGTAGCATCTATGGCTATTATGTTACAGTGTGAGTGAGAATTTATTAGAAGGCAGAGAGGCCGGCCTGAGCTAGTTCGCTCTAGCCCGCTACTCTACACAGATGATAAGAGAAAGGGGAAGGAAAGAGGGATGAAGGGTGACGATGGGGACAAGAAGAGGTGGTGCGTATGTACAGTAGCCACTTAGCATAGTACCCCACAGTCTAGTTTCTAGTCCAGTGCTTTTTATAAAGTCTAGAACAGCCTTTGTAGCAGTTTTTGACACTGTTTGGTCGTTCATTGCTGACAATATGTGGCTTTCACTTAATGATGTTCGTCCAATGCTTGCCAACGTTGCAGTTAGCATTGTTCTTTTCGCCACGTATAATGCACAGTCACAAAATATGTGAGCTATCGTTTCGCGCACTTGGCAGCGTTCGCAATTTGGGCTGTCCGCACGGCCAATTAGGTGGGTGTAGTGGCGAGTGAAGGCGACGCCCAGGCGAATTCGGTGCAGTATATTAGCATGTCCTCGGCTGATTTTATCTGGAAGACGAAAAGTCATACCGGGGTCTGTTTCCCGCAGGCGCCTGTTCCGGTGATCTGGTAGCGACCAGTAAGTGGCAGCGCATTCGCGCATGAGTGATCTCAACAATGTGTTGACGTCACCTCGCGAATATGGTACTTTGACGTACATAGGAGCGTTTTATACCGCCTCTCTTGCTTCGCTGTCGGCTGTTTCGTTGCCAACCAGGCCGCAGTGTCCCGGAATCCAATGGAGTGTAATCGAGTGACCGCTCCTGTATATTAGGTCAAATGCTTGGACGATTCCTAAGGCCTAGCTCGTAAAATTGGCCTCTTCTTGAACAAGGATGGATAGCTTGAAGCGCTGATTTTGTATCGAACAGAATCGTCCATTTACGCAGTGCTTGGTTGTTCACAATTTTTTGGCTTCCAGTACAGCAACCAGTTCTGCAGCTGTCGAAGATGACCTGTGATCTAATTTTTACTGTCGAGAAGTACCGAGTTGAGGGATCACGAAGGCTGCAGCTGAGGCGGATGAAGTTACGGATCCATCGGTGTAAATGTGCACAGAGTCGCTGTATCGGTCATCCAACCGTGCCAAGGTGAGTTGCTTGAGGGCAATATAAGAAACGCGCGACTTATACGAAATTCCACGTATGTGAAGGCACACCAGCGGTTTAGTCAATGTCCATGGAGGCACTCGAGGGATTACAGCCGGTGCAAAGCCTGAAGGGATCATGTGTCTATGCGTATCGAGGCATCGCGAATAGGTATAGCCTGGTCGGTCCGCTTGTAGCGAAGACAACGGGTGCTGTGCGTGTCGCGTGAGCAGACGAAGGTGCACTCGAAGAGGCTCACAGGACGTGTAAACCTGTATAGGGCAAGTGCGGGACTCCTCTATAGTGCTAGAGGTTGACGTGCACCGTGGCAGGCCAAGGCATATTCTCAGCGCTCGTGCCTGAAGGCTTTCTAAAGTACGAAGGCACGTTGCCCGAATGCCGGAAAGTACAGGTGAGCTGTACCTTATATAGCCCACAAACAAAGCCTTGTACAACTGCAGAAGACTTTTCTCCGAAGGGCCCCATCTCAGTCCTGCTATAACACGAAAAACATACACAAAACTGATTAGTTTGTTTCGCAGCACATTCACATGCTTTGACCAGGACAGGTTGTGATCAATGACGACCCCTAAATAGCGGTGGTGCTAAACCACGGGAATCACTGCTCCGTGAGCGAAGATTGGGTACCACGACATTGATTTCTTCGTAAATGCCAATGCAGCACATTTTGCTATTGAAAATTCCAGGCCCTGAATCGCGTGGTCGCTTGTACGGCGGTATTATATACGAAGGTCACGTAAGGTAAGATCCGGTCCCATGTTTTGTGCTGTACGTCGATGTACATTGAGATCGTGTCTGCGAGGGTCTTGTTCAGTCGAACGGTAAATCCGTTGGTTTGTGGGTGGTACGCAGTTGTCCTTCGGTGTCTGGTGTTGCTCAGTTTGAAAACTTCGTCCGTAAGCTGCGCCGTGAATGCCGTCCCTCTGTCCGTTATTATACTGGAAGGAGCACCATGTCGTAATACGATGTGACGCATGAAAAATTGTGCTACCTCAGAAGCCGTGGCTCGTGGGATCGCCTGAGTTTCAGCGTAGCGTGTCAAATAGTCGGTCGCGACGATCACCCATTTGTTGCTGTCCGCAGACATAGGAAATGGCCCGAGAATGTCCATGCCGACTTGGTCGAACGGCGTGCAGGGTGCTTCAATAGGCTGAAGGAAACCAGCTGGCTTAACAGATGGTTGCTTTCGGCGCTGACATTCCCGACAGCTCTTGACGTACTTCTTTACGTTTGCTGAACGTCCTTGCCAATAGTACCTCTCGCTCACTCTGGCAAGTATCCTTGAGTAGCTCAGATGACCGGATGTGGGTTCGTCATGGCAAGCGAAGAGGACGTCGTCTCGCGTGTCTCGAGGAACCACCAGGAGGTAAGCACGATTGTTCGAACGAGCGTTCTTCTTGTACAGCACACCGTCTCGCAGGCAGAACGACATCAACGAGCGAGATAAATTACGTGATATGATTGCGCCCTGGCCCTCTAAATGATCAATGATTGGACGAATTTCTCCATCATCTCGCTGTCGTTTGCTCAAGTCGGATGCACTAACGGCGCCCAGAAAGCCTTCGTCTTCCTCTGCTTCCTGACTCACGACATGATGGGGTGCGCGTGACAGTGTGTCAGCGTCTTCATGTTTACGGCCGGACTTATGGACGATGGTGACATCAAATTCCTGCAGCCACAAGCTCCACTGTGCTAGCCGACTTGAAGGGTCGCGCAGGCTTGCCAACCAACAGAGCGCGTGATGGTCCGTCACTATCTTGAAGGGACGACCATAAAGGTACGGGTGGAACTTGGTGATTGCCCACACGACTGCGAGGCACTCTTTCTCCGTAGTGGAATAATTCGCCTCGGCACGGGATAGAGAGCGGCTGGCGTAGGCTATCACTCTTTCGATGTCCTCTTGACGCTGAACGAGCACTGCACCGAGCCCAAAGTTACTAGCGTCAGTATGGACCTCCGTGTCAGCATCATCGTCAAAATGAGCGAGAACGGGCGCTGATTGCATGCGCTGTCGCAGCTCATCAAAAGCTGCTTGTTGCTCGTTTTCCCAGACAAACGGCGTGTCGTCCCTTGTGAGACGAGTTGGAGGTTCTGCTATCTGTGAAAAGCCATGAAAGAATCGGCGATAGTAGGCGCACAAACCAAGGAAGCGCCGGACGGCTTTCTTATCGACAGGAACTGGTAATTCGGCAACAGCGGCAAGCTTGTCCGGATCGGGACGGATTCCTTCGGCGCTAACTACATGTTCAAGAAATTTTAGTTCATTATAGCCTAAGTGGCACTTCTTTGGCTTTAGTGTGAGGTCCGCTGATCGGATAGCCTTCAGCGCGCTGCGTAGGCGGTGAAGGTGCTGCTCGAACGTGGTAGAGAAGACCACCACATCATCAAGGTTGACTAGACAAGTCTGCCACTTGAGCTCTGTGAGGACAGTGTCCATCATTCACTGGAAAGTTGCCGGTGCTGAACACAAGCCAAAAGGGAGCACTCGAAATTGGTATAGGCCGTCTGGAGTCACAAAGGCTGTTTTCTTACGGTCTCGCTGATCTACCTCGATTCGCCAATACCCGCTTTTGAGATCGAGGGAAGTGAAATAATGGGCGCGACGAAGTCTATCCAGCGAATCATCGATACGTTGCAGCGGATACACATCCTTTTTCGTCACGTTGTTAAGCTTTCGGTAGTCGACGCAGAAGCGTAGCGACCCGTCCTTCTTTTTGACAAGTACGACTGGAGATGACCACGGGCTGTTAGATGGTTCAATAACGCCATCGTCAAGCATCTCGGTGACTTGCGTACGTATTGCTTTACGTTCTTTGGCTGACACGCGGTAGGGGTTCTGGTGTATCGGACGTGCGTCCTCGTACGTGATGATCCTGTGTTGAGTGATGGACGTCTGGCGGATCTTTGAGGAAGTTGCGAAGCAAGACCTGAACTCGAACAAGAGCGCTCGTAGCGCAGTCTGGTTAACGGTGGACAGATCAGGATTGATGTCAATATTACTCATTGACGTGTCGGCGGTATCCACTATTTCCGACGTGAGACAGTTGGTGACGTTTGCTACTTCGTGGGCAAACGCTATCGAAGTGCCACGGAAAAGATGTCGATGCTCGTTGCTAAAGTTGGTTACGAGCAATTCAGATCGGCCATCACGAAGGTGTATTACACTTCTAGCTACACAAATTCCTTGCTGCAGGATGTGTTCTAAATTTGTCTCAGCCACCACATCGCCATCGCCCAAACCACAGCATGTTACGTCGACTAGAACACTTGTTCGTGGAGGAAGCGTCACAATCTCTTCAGAAATACGGAGTACGTCGACACGCCTTCCACCATCCTGCACGTTGATTGCTCACTGGGCTGAGAACGTGACGCGGCGCTCTTGCAGATCAACGATAGCTCCATTTTCTTGTAGAAAGTCAACTCCCAGAATGACGTCATGGGAACATTCGCGTAGAGCAAGGCAGCTTGCTACGAATGTGTACCCTTGAATCTGTACTCTAGTTGTGCAGGCACCCAGTGGAGTAACGACGTGGCCACCAGCTGTCCGAATCTGCGAGTTATGCCACGGCGTGGTGACTTTCTTCAGCTGCGTTGTCAGTTTCCCGCTCAGTATAAAATAGTCTGCGCCGGTGTCCACTAACGCATTACCTGCACAACCATCAATTGTCACTGCTATGTCGAGTGAAAGTCGGCCATCCTTTGCAGCAGTGTGTGATGTCGGACCGGTTTCTGTACAGTTCTGCGTCAATAGGAGGTCTTCAGCGCTTCGACGTTCAGCGACCCCGCCCCCAGAGGTCGCTTGGGCCAGTTTTCCCGGCGGGGGCTGGGAGACCGTATGGTAGAATACCGCTGGGGTGTTGATGAAAATCGCCTCAGTAATGGTGAGCGCGACTGGCGCCCGGCAGATGGTGGTGCATGCTGCTGAGAGAGGTAGTTTTCGATGTCACGCTGTCTCTGGCCGTAACGGGGTGGCGGTGAGTACGCAGAGAAGCCGCGAAGCCCAAGATGGCGATATGGGCACTGGCGGTACAAGTGATCAGCTTCTCCACAGTGAAAGCGCAGAGGCCGGCGATCAGGTGTGCGCCAAACATCAGACTTTCGAGGAGACGTGCGCTGATCATCGATGTACTGAACTGGTTGAACTGAACGATGGGCGACAGAAGCACCAGGAACAAAGGCCAACGGTGGTGGCGTGTACGTGCCTTCGTAGTACGGTATGTGCTGCGCTGACTGCAGTGAAACAGCAGGAACAGGATGGACGAATAATGGCAGCGATGCAGCAAAGCGTTTCAAGGCTTCCACGTAGGTTGTCTCACGGCGGTATTCAGCAGGAGCTGGCACAGCTGTATCATGAGGCAAGGTGTTCCGGAGGGCCTGGTGCAGCTCATCCTTGATCACAGTTGCAATAGAGTTAACTGTAGGATGAGGTGTTACACCAGCCTTTTGTAACTCTTCACGTACTATATCACGGATGAGTTCGCGTAGACAGTCGTTGTTGGTTCTAGTGGCGGTGAAAATGTCGGCAGTAGACATGCCACTGACTTGCCTGTCGTATTGGTTGGATCGCTGCTGCAGCATTTTTTCCATTGTCATTGCCTCGGACAAGAACTCCGCGACCGTCTTCGGAGGACTTCGCACGAGGCCGGCAAAAAGCTGGTCCTTGACACTGCGCATCAAGTGACGCAACTTCTTGTCCTCCGTCAATATTGAATCGGCCCGTCGGAATAGGCGCGTCATGTCTTCGACGAGCGTGGTCACAGTTTCGTTTGGCAGCTGGACGCGGGCCAGAATAGCTCGTTCAGCTCGTTCTTGGCGATCACCACTGGTATAGGTCTGCAGAAGTCTACGAGAGAATTCGGGCCGCGTCTTCAGATGTTCCTCTCGGTTTTGATACCACGTACGTGCCCCGTCTTCGAGATAGAAGTAGACACGACCCAGTTTCGCTGCGTCGTCCCACTGATTCAAGGTGGCTACGCGCTCGAAATCCCCCAACCAGTCCTCAACGTCCTCGTGCTCCGAGCCATGGAACGTCGCCGGTGCGCGTGGGCTTTCCAACGTGTAGCGGTTCGACGTCGTGCTTCCCGTGCCGGTTGCCGAGGTTTGCACCGAAGCGCTGGTCATGTTTGTCGACGTGGTAGGAGCAGTATCGTCGGCTTCCGGAGGCAATCCCCTGATTCGGCGGCTGGTCCGATGCACGGGAGTATTGACTGCCACTGGACTCGTATCGCGGCTTCCTGGGGGGGTCTGCAGCATCCGTGAGACTACCCCGCACCTCCACCAGTTTGTCACGATGAGTCACAAGTACTGGGGGATTTATTAAACCACCGGGTAGCAATCTCTAGGACGATGCGTCAGTCGTGGCTGGCTCTCGAGCAGAGAAGAAGACACACGATCTTCTTTTTTCCTCCAGATTGAGAGCCGCTCTTGCTGTCAACCCACTACGTGCTGGTGGCAATATCATCAACATTCATTTGAAATATCTTTCGCCACGTGTAAAGGAAACAGAGAACATCCAAGCTTACCTCTCTGGACTTTGGTTTTTCTTGTTGGTGATCAACGTCATATTTTTTGCCTGGCTGCAGCTGGCGATTCAATAGTGTGCGTCGCCATCCGTGCACATGTCGACGCGAAGACTCTTCCCGAGCGTAGTTGGGTATTTCTAACTGGCATCTATTTCGCACGTAAATGTCGGGCGGATGGATGTCGTTCACTGAAAAGCACCTGAAGTTTGCCATGCCAGTCGGAAGCACGTTGCTAATCGAAACGACCTCGAAGGTTGGGTGGTGCTTTGGAACTTCAAATCACACGTGAGTGTCCACTGCACTCGTGGCATAGATGATGAAACGGTTTGTAGAAGGGAAGAAAGGAGCCACTCTTTTCGACAACCCTTACCGATAATTTCTTGTTTATTTATTGAAAATCAAGAATGTAGGAGAGAAAAGGTTATGAAACGGGAGAAGAATTTCAAATCGCACGTAAATGTCCACCGTGCTCGTGGCATAGATGATGAAATGGTTTGTAGAAGGGAAGAAAGGAGCCACTCTTTTCGACAACCCTTACAGATAATTCATTGTTTATTCAATAAAAATCAAGAATGTAGGAGAGAAAAGGTTAGGAAATGAGGGAAGAACGCACGATAACTGTTTCAGTGATGACACCCTAACAGAAAAAAACTTAAGGGGGATGGGGATAAAAGAAATCGGGGAAAAATGGTCGGTATAAACAAAAAAGAGAGAAGTGACAGAAAGGTTCTGACTCGGGAAAAGAAGCGCTAAAAAGCCGTGCCAATAGGTTCGATGAACCCTTGCGGAACCATGGTTCCGCTTAGCGCGTCCTCCTTGAGGAAGAAAGGAAAGTGAATGCAGACGGGAAATGTAGAGAAAGGGGCGTGTGCAGTTTCCCTTCAGCGTACAGGTTGGCGGGAGTGAAGGTCCGTCACGCCCCTCCTTGTCCACCCGAGCGTCTGCCTATTATATCAACGTCAAGATCCGACTCTGCGCTCCCTCTACTCCAAAGGTGAACAGCCGCGCCCTCACAGTTCACATACCCAAGGGCGGGGGTGCTTCCTACGATTAAAGAGAAACAAAGAGTGCCGTGCATTCCTCCACGCGTGCGTGCGTCCATTTGCAAGCGCGCACTCGTCCAGCTACATCACGTCAAGCAGGGAACCGATAGAGTGCAAGCGATCCTGTAGGAGGTGCTGGAACCCTAGCTGCTCTGTTTCTTTTCCCTCTCGCCTGCAATGCGGTGCCATATCTGCGTCTTTTATTGAATATAATTGAAATACGGACGATTTTGCGTCTTTTAGATAAATGGATGATTCTTGAAAAAAGGAAATAAATGAACTAAGTTCTGTCTGTCTAATCGGGTGACACAGCTATGTTCCTTATAGGGAAAGAGAGAGGGAGAAAATGTAAGTAGAATTACAAAGAACAGAGAACACTAACCACACAGGAGTGACAAAATAAGAGACAGGAATACTGGGGCGCATGGTTGATAGAGCTAGCCGCCGGGTAACCTATCGGCGAGGCCCTCGGATGGCGGGCTGATTGGTGGGAGATACGCTGGCGTCGGAGATCGTGGACGACCTAGTTTCGAGTACCGAATCCACCAAGCGAAGCCGCTTATGGGATAGTCTGTGTCCGTCTTTCGCGCCTTACTGCGGCGTCCTCATTCACTGCGGGTGCACGCCCCCTAACTCTTTCCTCCCCTACGCTGCCCGGTCACTCCTTTCTCACGGAGTCCACATCGTCGCACTCACAGCGCCTGCGCGTATCTTACTTTCTCCTCTTCTATGCTCCTCCTCTGTCTCCTTTAGAAACCCTGTACTCTACTGAGTGACGCGGAAGACAGGTGGTGCGACTGCTGCATGCTCCACTGCGGGTGCCATGTTGGTTTCGCGGTATAAAAAGACTGGCATATCTCACGTACAGTGGAAACCAATGATATGCGAAGCACGAATGAGGACGGTTGATAAGTCACTTGAAAAGCAGCTCAACTTTACGATGAGGATGGTAATAATACTATGAATCACATTCGTGCTAGGATTATCACATAAGGACGTGTCATTTACGTTCGTCATCTACTCACTTCACGTGATACCAAATTCGGAATATGTGGAGGTAGTGAAACGGCCGTGATTACGCTAAAAGTGTAGCAACTAGTGATGTTTCACATGGCCCGCATATCATGATTTATCGTGTTTGGACGTGTCATTTGCCTTCGTCGTATACTCACGTAACACGATACCGAATTTCGCATGTGTAGGGTAAGTGAAACGGCCTCAAGCGCATCATGAGTCTGGCATGTAGTCATGTTTTACATCACACGCACCTCATGATTACCATGTCTGCACCAGTCACATTCCTTCGTCTTCCATTCCAGTCACGTAAAACAAAGTTCTGTATTTTTGACATGAGCGAAACGGCCGCGAGCGCCTGATGAGCGTGGAATGTTGTCATGTTCAAACATGACACGCATCTCATGACTGTCATGTTCGCACCAGTCATATACCTTCGCCATTCATTCACGTCCCGTTATACCAAATTGCTATATGTGAAGATACCAAACGAACGCGAGCGCACCATGAGCGTGGCGTGTAGTCATGACCATTGACTTACACGATATTCATTTCTTGATTTCCACGTTAGGGTCTATCACTTGTGTTCGCCATGCAGTCATGTCATGTCTCACCAGTTTTTGCAATATGACATGTGAACGAAATCACCACAAAATCAGCAAGACCATGCACTGTAGATGATAATATTCATTATTCATGATATACATGTCATGATAGTCATGTCATTACAATTCATTTATGCTCGCATTAGAATCATGCAATTGCATACCAAACTTGGTATCTATACCATTAACGACACAGCCAGGAGACCTAAAAGTTGTAGATGGCTAGATAGATAGATAGATAGATAGATAAATAGATTGATAGATAGATAGATAGATAAATAGACAGACAGATAGATAGATAGATAGATAGATAGATAGATAGATAGATAGATTGATAGGCAGATAGATAAATAGATAGATAGATAGATAGATAGATAGATAGATAGATAGATAGATAGATAGATAGATAGAACAGACGCATGGACGAACGGAATCACGGACTGGAGAGCGGACGTACGAACGGACGCATGAAGGGACGCACGAAAGGACGCATGGACGGACTGACGAACGCTTCACAGCAGCAATCATTATTCACACTGTGGATATGTTGGAGTGACACAGAAATTACGACGCTAGAGAAGGACGGCATGGTGACCTGCTCTTCTAACACATTTAATGCGGGATTCCTTGTCGTTATAATGGTCGGCATGGTGTATTCTGAGGTTAGTGTGATTGACTCAGAGCTAAGGACAATGACAGCGTCGTGTCGACTTAGAAAGTCCATTCCAAGTGTCACATCCCTGGTGCAATTTCGTGCAACGCCCCCCGTTTTCTCGCCTAAATCATGTGCATTTTTCGACTGTGAGACTTCTTGCCTAACTGGTGGTACCTCTCAACTCAGCAAGTGGCTGTTACCTCACCGAAGCCAAGCTTGCTGCAGTGAGTTGATCTTTCGTCCATTCATGCGTGGGACTCCGACGCTCTGAGGCGGCCCCTACGCGGCTGCTGCTACTGCGGCGCGGTTCCCGCATCCCATACTACGGGCCCGAAGCCAGCGTCAGTGCGAAGGGCTTTCAGCCAGCTCACGACACTGTGTCGATGGAGCATTCAACCACCGTAACATCCTCTTCCAATGAGCAAGGTTTGTCATCGCTGACCGAGAACGCTGTCGGGCGTTTCGCGGCCGTAACGACACCCAAGACGCATACCTTCGGGCTAACATCTGATCCAGTTTTCACCAGTTCTCTTTCCGGACTACAAAATTACATTTCGACTGGAGAAAGAATGGAGGACGACGCTGCCTCGAACTGTCCTGCTGATCACACTGATGCCGACGATGCAGGTGGCTCTCGGAAGACCGTCATCAAGAAGCGACGAGCCCGCGAAATGAACACCCACAAGAAAACCCAACCAAGCGAGAGCATCTCGGGCGTCTCTCACTGCTATGTACGCAAGCAGAGTGGGAACCAGCATCGGCTTCAACTTCCTATACATGATGAAAAGATCACACTACACCTTCATGGAGGGCTTTGCCTGGATATATGGACGCACTCTGACCTCGCCGGCACTCTCTGGCGCGCTGCTGGTTTGACTACCAAAGACCGCGAGGACATCGTGTTCAGACAGTGACCACTGCAAAACCTAGCGATCTTCAGCACGCCGCAGTCCCGTGAGGCCGACGCGTTACAGGGAGCGGGAGCTGAGACACGGTGAGCGTGTTTATCCCATCACCGCATACTTTGCGGCACCGGACAACTCTTGCAATGGTATCGTTCCTGACATCGTGCCTGGTACGTCGTCTTGCACGCTAGTAGATGAAGTTTTGGCTCCTGCAACCCAAGTACTTCAAGCACGCATGATGGGTCAGACCAACATTGCGTTGGTCAGTTTCGAAGAATTGAAGGTCCCTTGCTACGTACGGCGATACGAAGCCGAACTGCGTTGTTACCCCCATCGCCCCCGACAAGTGAAGTGCAAGATTTCCTTAAGCTGCGCCTTCGGAATGACCTTGTCCTTCTCCAGACAATAACATTGTCCTACACCCATCAAGCGGGGCCCGTCCAAGTGACCAGAGCTTTGCCCTACTTCCGCTAGGGGGGTGAACGGCACTGTTAAAACTTGAGCCTGTCCTCCCTATTGCGCTGAGTACTGCGTACAGCATAACGGAATGATAAGAAAGCTTGAGGAAGCAACGTGGCAATGCTATAAGCAGTTTTCAGTACGAAAGATGATAACACATGCCCATACTGCAGTATATTTGTTATAAAATAATTGATTACGGACACTTTTCTGTCTGCTGGCAGAACAGATTTGGTAGCATACTTTGTTCTGTCTTGAAAAAAATGGCAGATCCCACGTACATTGAGAATCGATGATATGCGAAGCATGAATTAGAAATGTTATTAAGTCACTTTAAAATCAGCACAATGTTATGAGGTGGAGGCTAATAATTCGGCACGTGACTACCGTGTCAAGATTATCATGTTTGGATGTGTCGTTTACCTTCGTCATCTATTCAGGTCACGTGATACCAAGTTTTGTATATGCGATACTAGCAAAACGGCCACGAGCACGCTAGGAGCGTGATATATTCGTCATGTTCTTCATGACACGCGCGTCATGATTATCCTGTTTGAACCAGTCATACCTTTCGTCCTTCATTGACGTCACGTAACACTCAATTAATTATATTTGGAGCTCGCTAAACGGCCACGAGTGCATCTGAAGCGACGCTAAAATCGAAAAACGTGACCACTCGATAGTCTGACGCCAGGCGCGAACAGCGTCCGTCGGCGCGGCCCCACGGCAACCAGCGCGAACTGCGACGAGCTGCATTGCGCGGCGATGCCACAGAGTAACATTACTCTATGTTGATGCGCTACCCAGACAACACTGCGTCTCCCTCTTTGCATGACGGAGGGACGGCAGACACGCTGAAACGCACATGCGTCAAAGCAACGTAGCGCGGCGCGCGCTTGCGAGTATATGGTAGTACCGGCGCCTGGCGTGCAACGCCAGGACGAAATTAACGCTGGCGAGTACGTGCACCGCGTCATGTCGAAATGTATTTGCACCTTGACTGTGGCATGTTGTCAAGCTCTCACATGACACGCATCTCATAATTATTATGTTTGCACCTGTCACACACGTTCGTCATTCATTGGTGTCACGTAGTACTAAATTTGGCATACTTGAAGCTAGCGAAACGGCCGCGAGTGCATCGTGAGTGTGGCGTGTATAGATGTTGTTACATGACACGCATGTCGTGATTATCATGTTTGGATGTGTCATATACCCATGTCGTTCGCTCGCTTCAAGTAATGCCAAGTTTGGTACATGTGAAAGTGGCGAAACGGCCGCAAGCGCATCATGAGCATAGCAAGTAGGCATGTTTACATGACACGCATCTCATGTTGATAATGCACAAGTATCATACCTTCATCATTCATTCACGTCCCAGCCTTAATACCAAGTTGAGTATAAGTGAAGCTAGCGAAATGCCCGCCAGTGCATGTAGTCATGTTGTTACATGACACGCATCTTAAGATTTTTATGTTTCCACCAGTCGCATACCTTCGTCATGCATTCACGTACCGTTATACCTATTTTTGTATATGTGACGCTAGCGAATTGGCCACGAGCACATAATCAGCGTGGCATGTAGTCATGTTGTTACATGAAATACATGTCATGCTTTTGATGTTAGGGTCGGTCGCTTGTGTTGGCCATGTAATCATGTCATACCATACCAGTTTTGCAGCATGCCATGTGAACGAAACCGCCGCAAGAGCTGCAGGACCACGAAATGTAAATCGTGACATTCATGACAGAGATATGATTTTCATGATAACAGTGGTAAATATGTTCTTCATATAGACATTTTATGTCATACCAAGTTTGGTAACGATACTATTGATGATAAGTGGTATTTAAGGGCGCAAGGGTCAATTAATGGCCAATGAGCGCCGTTTCAATAGACTAGAGATATGGACAATGATATGATGCTTGGCTGTAAAGGGGCCTTAAAATACCTCGTGCTAAGGCGGGTAAAAACCTGGAAGTAATAAAATCACGACAGTGTCGTGAAATTTGTCCAGTCACAGTGGATAGCAAAATACCATAATAATGAAACAATGACAGAGATGTAGTCACCGCAGCCGCGACCACGGTACATAGGTCGGGCTACGGATCTCCTCGAAATATGCAGTGAAAGCTATATACATCTCTTAAGAACGTGAAAAGCGATTGCAGTTTAAAAAGCGGATTTCTACCGATGAGCATCCCAGGATGTAGCGGAAGCAGCTGTCTGTAGGGCAGTAAAAAGTGTTTTTTAAATGCGAAGCATTTGTTTGCGAACTTCGGTGACTTTCAGCATATCTATCTATCTATCTATCTATCTATCTATCTATCTATCTATCTATCTATCTATCTATCTATCTATCTATATATCTATCTATCTATCTGTCTATCTATCTATCTATCTATCTATCTATTTATCTATCTATCTATCTATCTATCTATCTATCTATCAAGCCGTCTACGACTTTTAGCTCTCCTGGCCGCTCCGATAATGGTATCGATACTAAACTTAGTATGACTTAACATGACTATATGAAAAACATATCTTACTGGTCATAACATGAAACTCATGAAATTTACGGCATAAAAGTCATGATATATGTCATTGTCTGGCAGCTCTTGTGGTGGTTTTATTCACAAGGCATGCTGCAAAGCTCGTATGGTATGACATGGTTCCATGGCGAACACAAGGGACAAACCCTAGCACGAAAATCATGACATGCGTGTTATGTAAGAACACGACTACACGCCACGCTCACGATGCGCTCACTGTCGTTTCGCTAGCGTTATATATACGAAACTTGGTATTTCGATACGTGAATGAATAACGAAGGTATGTGACTGGTACAAACATAATAATCATGAGATGTGTGTCATGTAACAAAATGGCTACATGCCACGCTCATGATGCACTGGCAGCCGTTTCGCTAGTTTCACTTATACCAAATTTTGTATTACCTGACGTCAATGTATGACAAAATATACGACTGGTGAAATATGATGAAAGATACGCGCACCATGTAAGAACATGGCAACATACTACAGTCATAGCCTCGCGCAACCGTTTCGCTAGCTTCAGATTTACTAAATTTGGTATCACGTGACCTGAAGAGATAATGGAGGTAGACGACACATCCAAATATGATAATAATGACACGGAAGTCCTGCACGGCATCATTTACTTCCAACTTGTTGCGTAGTGCTGATTTTAAAATGACATGTCAACCTTTCTCATTCGTACTTCGCATGTCACCGATTCCTACTGTATGTGGAATCTGCCAATTTATTCCTAGAGCATCCAACTCATTGCACTGGACGGGAATTCAGAGAATCGTGAGTGGTTCTTCACATCTCTCACACAATGGTGGATTGCCGCTGGACAGAAGATATGAATGTGTAGAGTGTGAAAGTCCTGTTCTTAGCCTTGTAAGTGTTATTTTTGTGTGTCGTGATTTTGATAGTGGCTATCACCTAGTTGCGGCTTACTAGCATGAAGTTTATTTTCTGTGTGTCTATCCCACATGCTCTGCCAATATTCCTGAGCTTTGTTTTAGAAAGATTTTCAAGTCAAGTGCAAGGATCGGCTTTGATGCAATGGAAGTGGTGCCATTGGCGGAAGCAGCCAGCTTCCGCTGGCTGCTTCCGCCAAAACGTTTTTTTTGTATTTCATGGTACCCTGGCACCCAGCACACAGGCACATACTGTTTTGTTGGGTACAGTGTGCACAGAAGTGTGTAAATTGACACCATGTCACAAACGAGCGCTCCATAAAAGAGCGTGCAGCCGGATTCTGGCGACCAGGTGTAGGAGGGGCGCCTCAAGGTAACTGCTAGAGAAGAAAAAAAACAAGCATGCAAAGACTACCCGGGCGCGCCGTCTCTTCCATCGGAAGCGTACTTTCGCCGACCAACCTCCTCACATCGGCGGCCGAGCAAGCTCTGTAAGGTTCTCGAAGGGAAGGGGCGTGTTGATGCAGATTTGCGTCACGTGTAGCGGACGGCCCTCGAAACGTCACGCTCTATCCCCAGCCTTGGTTGTGCATCGCGCCGACAAAACGATTAGAATTTTCTGGAATCTAGCGGGAAAGGTATTTAAGCGAGCAGCGGAGAAGGCAGATCAGGAGAAGAAGGAATTTCGCAGCATCTTTACACCGTGTCGACGAAGCCTTTTGTTCTCAGGACAAAGGAGGAGGACAAGAAAATTTGCGCCAGGGTGCGTAGGGTGTTCGGCCTTGTCGGCAAAGGCTTCTGTCCTCAATGACAAAGCAGGTGATGACGACGGTTTCCGCCTG
Source organism: Rhipicephalus annulatus (assembly GCA_013436015.1). Lineage (NCBI taxonomy): Eukaryota > Metazoa > Arthropoda > Arachnida > Ixodida > Ixodidae > Rhipicephalus > Rhipicephalus annulatus. Next base: position 119,453 of record WOVY01001071.1, on the reverse strand, counting down.
AAGGGTGAAGGCTGGTGCTACCAGCAGAAGAATACTGCGAGACTACAGCCAGAAAGCGAAGACGCGTCCTGCAAGCGCAACGCGTTGGAAGCCGACGTGTTACAGGCGAAGTTTCGTGCATGGAGTGCGGCCAATTGAAAACTCTAGGTTTTCTGAAGGAGAAACTTCGGGGGCAGCGGGTCGACAACAGCGCTAGACTTTGAGTGATTCTCGGAAGAGTATAGTTGAGACTTTTGTTCCAAGGACTTTGGACTGAATAAGTTTTCGAACTCTTTAGTCTTTCAGTGTCTTGGATGTTGGATGAATGTGATTGAATTGTAGTGCCTATAGTTGTTTGTGTCCGTTGTTTCGAGTGTAGCTGATTGTACTGTGTAGTATGCTGTTTGATTAGTGCCATGTCGTATTCAACTATTGTCGAGTGTGCATATTCGTGTATCGTTTGATCTCCCATATTCGAGAATATAATTTTGTTTTGTTTATCAACTCTCGGCTCTGACTCGTTCTTTGGGCTACAGCCGGCTTTCCGCTGGCACGCCAAATAGGACCACTTCTGTATTGTCCACGCTTTCATTGCGCAGTTCGGGGGGCCGATACTTCGGCCCTTGGAATTAGCCCGGCGATCACCTCCCTAATTACCGGGACCTGTGACACACCAGCACGGGGTGTTTTGTGTTTTTAGGAGCGTAAAGGGCTTTAACCTCACTTAGAGAATCTGTGCATATTACTACCTTTTGTAATTTTATCTGTTTGATGTGTATTACGACCGCCAGTATTGCATAAGCTTCACTTATGAAAATGCTTGCATCAGGATGAAGAACGCTGGCCTCGGAAAATGATTGGCCTACCGCTGCATATGACAGAGAAGTGTTAGACTTTGAGGCATCTGTAAATATTTCAGGGCATGTGTATTTATGTTGTAATTCTAGGATATATGTATGTATGTGTGCGAGTGGTGCGTGCATTGTGACTTCAACAAAAGAGACATCACAGTCTATGAGCTGCCACCGCCACGGCGGCAGATATGAAGCAGCAGCCATCAAACTGTGTTCGAGAAGAGACACACCTGTTTCTTCGGCCAGGCCCCTTACATGGAGCGAGTAGGGCTGCCTCAACGAAGGATGGTTCTCGCACAAGCCAGAACAAGACAAATCACTATTCGTGAAATGAGCGGGGTGTTTCTTGTCTGCCTTAACCTTCAGAAAGGACAAAAAGACAGGTAACATCTTTGTAGGTGGAGCGACCAATCATTACAATCTATGTACAGGCTCTCTACAGGGCTAGTTCGAAAAGCACCCGTAGAGAGGCGAATACCTAGATGGTGGACGGAGGTGAGAATCTTCAAGGCTGATGGCGTTGCCGACTGGTAGATTATAGCATCGTAATCTAGGCGTGTGCGTATGAGGCTTTTATATAAATTCATTAGACATTTCGTTTCACTACCCCATTATGTGCATGACGACACTTTTAAAATGTTCATTGTTTTTAAGCACCTAGCTGTCCTTTAAATACTTGATTTGTGGGATGAAGGTTAGTTTAGTGTCTAATATGAGACCAAGAAACTTCTGCTTGGTCTTCACTGACAGAGGTTGACCATGCAGGTCAATGTCGGGGTGAGGATGGAGGCCCCTCTTTCAGCTGAACAAGACACAAGTGCTCTTTTGCGCGTTGAGTATAAAACCATGCTCATTTGCCCATAGAGATACCTTGTTCAACCCTAGTTGAACTTGACGTTGGCACATTGAGATGTTGCACGATTTGTAACCAATCTGCACATCATCGACATATATGCAGTAAAATTACGTGGGAGAGACAGGTGCAAGGAATTCATTTTAACTATGAAAAGTGTGCAGCTCAATACACCTCCTTGTGTCACTCTTGTTTCTTGGACAAATATTTGAGAAAGGACAGTGCCAACTCAGACATGAAATGTACGGTTGTACAGGTAGCTTTCGATTATTGTCAGCATTCTATTCCACACACTTAAATGCGACACGTCTCGCAGTATGCCAAAGCGCCATGTAGTGTCATATGCGTTTTTCATATCGAGTAACACAGAAAAAATTGCTTATAAACAAAATCGTCGTGAATTCATGCTTGAATACGTACAGGATTGTCAGTGGTGGACCGAGCTTCTCAAAACTCACACTGGTATGGGTCAAGTAGGCCATTAATTTCAAGCAACTGCATCAGGCGGCTCAAAGACCTTGCAAAGACAGCTGGTTAATTGGCCTGTAGCTGGAAACTGAGGCCAGATCCTTGCCTTGTTTTAGAATTGTGACAATGATGGCTTCCTTTCAGGCTGAAAGTGGCTTGCCGGAAGCCCAAATTGCATTACACAGGGAGAGGAGAGCTTTCTGGGTTTCAGTGGGCAGGTGCTTAAGCATATCATAAGCCACACAGTCCGGGCCCGGGGTAGATTTAGTGCAGCAGGTAAATGAGGCTTGTTAAAACTGCTGCATGGGCAAGTTCGTTCGTGATTATTTAGACTGATTTATCAGCGCAAAAAAGACGGAACGTTTAGAAAAGAAACACACACACAGCGGTGTACTCACAACTGATCCAATATTTCAAACGCAGCGCCTTTTTTGTAGGCACGCATTGAAACAACACAAGATAACATGATGAGAAAAAGACAATGAAAACCACGTGACAACCTCTTGCCAAAAAGACAAACAACCGAAAGCAATCACGCTGCAAGGTACACCACAAATATGAAAAAAAGGAAACATTATGTGCTTGACGTCAGAGCCAACCGGGACGAACACTTTAAAGCCAGAGAAGCCCAGGCAGCCACACACGTACGACAAACAAAATCTACAACGTTAAAAAACTAAAAAAAGAGTGATGAGAACAATATAAAGCACAGTTTAAGACTATTGAATAGGACTGCGCTGAAGGTAACTTATTTTCTTATTTGAGAGTGAAATGGAAGGACTGTTTAGACATTTGTGCCCCAGTCTCTGAATTTCGGCTGCTTCTAAAATTTCACAGTTTGTTCACCATTCCTTGCTGGGCAAATTGTGCCCTCCAATTGTGCCCACAGTCTCGGCAATGTATCGCTAAATGACTGCTAGCGACCGCCGAGAGGCTCAGAAGGTGCTCTCTGAGACAGTCATTAAGACACCGGCCCGTCTCTTGAAGATTGTACATGCCGCATGAGAGTGGCGAGGAATATACTACTCCTTGCTCACACGGCATAAAGGGACGGTGGTGTTTAGTTTCGCACACCTCCTTGTTCCCAGAGGGAGCGTTCACCGCTCGGCACAACCTGGAGAACTTTTCAGGGGCCGAAAGCGCCACCCTGATGTCGCAACGCTGGGCAATCTCTTTCAGGTTGTGCGACAACCTGTGCATGTACCACACCACCACAGTCCTCTTCCTTTGAGTTGGCACATTGCTCTTGCATACGGGCCGCACCTTTCAAGCCTGTGAGCATGCTTTTCCCAACGGCTGTTAGCACGTGGGAAGGGTACCCTGCCAAAGCCAGGTGTTCTGTTTCATTAAGAAAGCTTGTGTCAATAAAGTTCTCGCACGACTTACGCAAGGCGGTGGTGAAACAAGCTCTACCCAATGCCCTTCTTACAAGTTTGGAGTGCACGAGTTGCATGGCAACAATGGTTTTCCTGTGCATCGCTCATACGACCAACAGACATGTTCGGGCTCTAGTATCAGCCTGAGGTCCAAAGAGTGGAGGCACGCTACTTGTGGCATTTTACACAACACGACAAGCGGCGCTATACATTCATGGAAAATATTCAGCACATCATTAGGCTCTGGTTCAAATTGGTCATGATCCGTATTGAACAGTACCAGGTAATCGTCTTCAAATCTGAATACTCGTGCAACATTAGTCTGCTGTAACCATTCGTGCAACACTCTCTCTAGACTGGCCAAGTACGAGATCGCTGAGGACAGGCGCTACTGACCAACCTATACATACACCAGACTGCTGTAAATAAAAAAAACATCCCTACACTTTGAGAAAGTTGACTTGAGAAAAGGTGAAACAGCACGTACTGTCTTGTTTACGTTGTGGCTGTGAATAACATGGTACTTTGGGGAAAGTTCGTTTTGGTTTATTGAGCATGAACGTGTCTTCAGTGCGCCACCTTTCAGGGACCGATAAGGAAGGAGGAGGGAAACGTTTGCAATAAATAGACTATAAAGTTCGGCAGCGGTGCCAGCCAACCACCACCAAGCCCAACTAGGGGACGTGGCAGGAGATGCTGGGCTAGTCCTGTCGACGCCACCTGTACTGCGCTGCAATAACCTAATATGGAAGAGTGAAGACTGGGCATCCACACAAGGTTAATCCTTGCCGCCGAGAAATTCGGAATTAACAGAAAAGAGAAGCTGACAGGAGAGATAAAAAGTGTGAGAGAAAGACGAAGATGTAAGGAGGGAGAGACAGGAACAGGCGACTGCCGATTTCCCCTGGGTGGGTCAGGCCAGGGGTGCGATCTAGGTGAAGCCTGGATCAAAGGGGTGCGATGCCTCTGCCAGGGGTCCTTAAAGGGTCAATCACCCGACGTCCGCTCAAACCCTAGGATTCCCTTTTTCCCCGGACACGGCAAAGCCAGGTACGGCTAGGCGCGGGAGAGAGTCGAACCCCTCCTCCCCCCGTTAGCTCGGGTCCGTGGTGTCGCTACACACCAAACGCCTACTTACGCAGACGCCCCTGCGGTGTATCAATACCTTTATCGAAACGGCCAGGTGAGATAAAAGTCGTATGTGGCTAATAGATAGATAGATAGAAAGATAGATAGATAGATAGATAGATGATAGATAGATAGATAGATAGATAGATAGATAGACAGACACGCTCAAATTCGCCGAAATCCGCTATGGAAATACTTCGCAGTTAAAATATTTCTTATGACCTCAACATGAATCCTGAAAGAGGCGATTTCAAAATTCTGCTAATGCCTAATTTTATGATCTCTTAGCTATAAAACATTTCTGTTCGAAGGAATGCCTGTTTCTGTATGCTCATTCCTGTTTAATAAAGCCCAAAGTTCTTTATTGGTGACTAATATATATGTTCAAAAAGGTATTTAACTTGGACATGAGCATATTATGTTCGAACTTATTTCAATATACTGCCCCGAAGCATTTTTCGCATAAAAACCAAAATACAAATGAAAAAAGTGCTATGACGTATTTCACTATACCTCTATTGTGCATCTTGTGTTCTTTGCAACACACCATACTTCTCAGCAATCATATTGCTTGGCACTTTGTGAAACATCGCTGATTTTCTGCTTTGTGCTTGCTTTCAATTTTTTTAACTACAGTGTAATGTGATTTACGACACTGTACACCATGTGCTTAAATCTAATGGGCACGTTATTTTGTGTGATAATCTCTATGGGGCGGTTAACTACAATCATGTAACCTGTTCGTTTTTTTTTCTGCGTGCCAGGCTCTGTGCCTCAAGCCTACGAGTGGCTTTGATAGGCCTAGCCTTCTTCACTACTTTATTTGAAGAAATTTTTAAAATTTGTGACTCCGCTGTTGCTTTTCGTACTGTGTGACGTCAGTGCCTAAGTAAAACTAGAGGCCCTTGCATCTATTCAGGCGCGCTCGAAACTGACATCCCTTCCACATCCAGCGCCCAACAAAGTGCAGACCAACTTCATTCAGAGTTATTTCAGAGAACCCTTTTCTGTCTGCTTTCTCCCTGGTCTTTTGGTGTCTTCCAGAGCTTCTGGCATCGTGCTACAACGCAGCTTAAGCGCGGTGGTGGTCTCTTTCGCGGCACGAGCCACAGTCTTATTCCGTGAGCCAATAGCGATGTTCCGCGGCGAATTGGATGAAGCGTCCCTAAAAGCCTTCGTATGCCATAATTTTCCCCGACCACTGGAACTTATCATTGCCGCCAAAAACATTTTTTTCTCGAAAAAGTTCTCCGCGGTTCTGCCTGGAATAGCGCTTTTTTATTTAGTGTCGTTGCGCCACCCGTGGTGCAATCTTCTGTTCGATCCTCGAGTGCTTCCTGAAAAAGAGGAGGTTAAAATGACTTCTCATCAATCACGGCCAGATGGCATTAAAGACAACGGTAAGAGAAGGAGAGGAGAGCACACGGAAAAGAGGCCCGTGGTAGGAGTAACAAAACGGATCTCAGCGGGCTGTGTTTTTTTGGCCATCTGCGCTTCTGTTTTACGCGAAGCCGACGGTGTAAACATAAATTGTGCGTGAAAGCAAAAAACAATGATTCAACATATACAATTTCTTCGCGAGCCTAATGCGCGTGGTGTCGACAAATCGTTACGTCTGCTGAACGCTTGTCGTCGGGCCGAGTTTTTTCACTGTTAGCTGGAAGTAGCACGCTCGGGAAGTGAGAGGTAAATAAAAAATGCTTTTAAACGACACAGGAAAGCGTAGAGATCAAAAGCGGAAAGTTTCGTTGAGAGGCTCGTTTAAAACGAAGCGGTTAAGGACTGCCCTTTGACGGTGAGCTGCGATTCATGCTTTTGCCCCAAACGCGTCGAGTCGCAGTCACTTTACGGCAACTTCTTCAACCGCAGACGCTTAGTTTTTATTTCCAGATTTCCCGAGCTGGGCGTTTGTATTCTTGGTCTTTTTCTTTCCATCTCTATTTTTGATTGCGCTCTTTCTCAGTGTATGAGGCAGTGATGCTCCAGTGACGCTCCAAAATGAAGATAGACTCAACCAGTTGAATTTATTGTGTAACATAAACTTGAGGCGACTTTTAACATCAGACCTATATACAAGTACACGAAAAGGTTCTCCAGTACCTGCAATACTTTGCGATTTCTATCATTTTTTTAAAGTAGGGTTTTGATTAGATAAGTTTTCTTGAGGCAAGGAACAAAGAAAAAAAGAAAAAAGAAAAAAAGAGAGAAAGCAACAAGGAAAGAAAGGAAGAAGGGAAGAAAGAAATGCCGTTTGCGCAGGCTCTTACAAGTTTTTTATGCGACGCCACGGTAATGCTTGTCAACACACATCCGAACAATTTAGCGCTATTTGTAAATTCTGTGGCAGCCGTGGTGATAGGATTTAAATGTTTTCGTCTTTCCAGTCTAATCAAAAAATTGCGCAAAAAAGTATGATGAAGTGTAAGCTGTGGGAGGGCGCTTGACTTTGTCGCGTCTTTTGACCATCAGTAGAATTTCGTAGAGCGGGCGCGGATTGCAGCTTTATCCAGTGGAACCCCGAAATAGGCACCACCTGATCCTCTTTAGCAATAATTACGGAATATGGCGCATTTTGTGTAACACATTATTCGTTTATTCGTATTCTTCCACACATATATTAATCTTAATAAACAAGTAGTTGGAGCTAGTTGGTCGAAACTCATCTTCATAGGAAGCGCGTCACTCCACAAAGAGACAACAACAAATACACTACATTACAGCTTATTCATAGCCATGCATCTTTATATGATCGGGATGTAGCAACACTGTGCTAGCGAATGAGGCAGGATTGCCTGCATCATATTCCCTCTATTTCTCCTCACAAGCATGCACGCGCAGGGTCACACAGGCAATTATAAATGCATACACTTCGTGCACGCTGCAAATTCTTGCTATATAGTAAAATAATCCTATTCATCAATTACTGTATTACCTTGCACAACGGTTAAATAGGCGAATGATTTCATTCGAGGTCTCAACGCGCACACAGAGTGAATTTTGTTTCAATTTGTGTGGTACCCACAATGAGTAAGTTCCCTCTCGCCCACCTTTCGGTTCTACTACACAGTGCGAGGCTTCCAAGGTTTTCAGCAAGCATCGTCATATTTTCTGTGCTCGCGAAAACTTCTGTACGTGTCAGCCAAGCCAAATTGCAACTATTTCAACATTACAAATCTAAATCACAGGAAACTCAATGCGGTGTCAGACTTTGACCACTCACTAAGCTGGATTTACCCCAAACTGTTCGGCGTACGACCTACACGATGAGACTAGTTTACTAACTACCGAACAGCGCATTTACGGCGCAATTCCATTTTGCTTCTTTCTGTTACAACTGATTTACTTTTCGGCGTATCTTTACTCAAATAGAGCAAAGCCATACTTATTAAAACTTTTCGCGAAGCCTCGACAAAACTTTATGGCACTTCAGACGAAGCTTACGCTGGGCACCTGCACTTTACACTGATGATGTCGTTATCACTAACTTTTAAGCACTTAGGATTCCTACACTTCACTCTCCCATAAAATTCAATTCACTCTCCCATAAAATATCCCAACAATTTCTGTTTACAGCCTTCTATTCCCTTACTGCGGCGTACAAAGTTCATCACGTTTAAACTTAAAGTTGAAGTTCTCAAACTACAAAACTAATTTTGATCGACACTGAAACGTAATGAAAGCGAAAGGTGCAGTTACTGCACTCCAATTAAGTAAAGGAGCAGATTGGTTACACATTTCGCAAACAAAGGTAATTTTGTTCATCTGTGTTAGCAGGGTTCTACCATTCACGTACTGGCTGTAGCCCAGACAATAGTAGCTATCTCGGTAAAATGAGCTACGTGGTAGTTTCAGTTTCCTAATTGAGCGCGAAAGCGCGACTCATTATTAAAAAATGGGAGACCCTTATGCTTCGCCTTTAACAGTTAAACGTTATAGCGTAATCTGCCCCTAGTGCGTTGAAATGGCGTTTCCTTGAAGGAGCACAAAGAGTGTCACAATGCCTCACAAGTGGCAGTGCATTATCTAGCGTGTGCCGTTTGCTAGATCAACGCTTCTGAAAGGGTATGATATTTTTTCCCCCGCTATATGGGGAATTGCGTTGGGGCATAATTCTGCCTTGAAAAACTTTCGTTTTTTCTAAAAACTGTCAGAATTCCTGACTTTCTCTGAACAAGCGGAACGGAGGACGTCATCCCCAGAGATGGGGGACTATCCATCCAACGAGACCGCGGGCCCCAGCCGTTTGCCTAATGATGACCGAAGGTGGGTGACCACGTTGGCGCATCTGCTCCTTGTAATGATTCCACCGACAGCTCATCTATGGAAGAAATGGAATCGGAAGCCGACTTCAGGACATTCAGTACCCGTTGGTTGAAACACGCGAGGTTTGCGAAGCTGATTGTCTGACTTTTGACAACGGATATTTAAATACAAATTTCCGTTGTTTGTTATATGTGAGCCGAATATGATATCGTCGTTTGGAATTTCCGGATACGTCACTTTTTGCTCAAGCGATTATCGAAATGCGAGCAAAGTAATTACATGCGTACGTCGAGATTGAACGTACGTGAGACATGCTGTGGCTCCTCATGCTTCTAACGACTATATTTGCCATTCTATAAAGCACAAGCGACGTTCATTATTAATCATTGGTGAATACATTTTTCCTAGAAGCCACGCGGACTGTTCCCATTTCTTGTATGTGCTCCAAGCTTGCCCAGGACCACATGTATTAGTTGGGGATTTTAATGCACATTATCCATTGTGGGGTTCTGCCTCAATGAACACCCGCGGTAGGGACATTGCCGATTTTGTGCTCAATCAGCGCCTGATGTCCATCAACGATGGCTCACTTAATTACCATCATGGTGCATCGTACAGCAGCTGTCGGGAGTATGTTTTGTGAGTAGAAGTCTTTTGCCTACCACCTGTTGGTTCGTAGACTTTGAAACACATGGAAGTGACCATCTCCCTACATATATAGAGCTTAAAGGATTCCGTCGTTCGACTCCCCTGCCTGAGAAAAGCGTAGTCTGGCCAGTATTCCAAGCTTCAGTAAACGCTCAGTGCGGGAACATTCAATCTATATCTGAAATAGAAAGCCCCATTGCATCAGCCTTAACAACGCATACGAAACTTTTGAGTGTATCGCTACCAAGATCACAACTTCACGCACAATATGAATACCTTCGTGCCCTTCGTCACCGAGCAGAGAGGAAATACAAGAGGACGAAATCACCATCTGACCTACCTACAGCACGCCAAGCTCAACGACATGTATTGCGACACCTCGATAAGCTCGACAGGCAACAGTGGAGGGTGTTTTGTGGCTTTCTTGATCCCAGAAAACCCCTGTCTCAAATATGGCAAATTGTCCGAAACCTTCAGACGCCTACGCAAAGGTTGTTCTCTTACCGGGCTTTTGCTCTAAAGCAAGGTCGACCTGAAGTAGAGGTTGCAGAAGATTACTGCCACTTACTCGTAGGCATGACCTCTTCACCGATATCACCTTCGTGTTTAGCCTCACCGCCATTCAGCGACGATCACCTCGACTTACCATTCACAATGCATGAACTTGACGCTGCGATTGCTGCGTCCCGACGGTCGTCTGCACCAGGGCCTGACGGAATTACTTATTCGGCTCTATATCACCTCAGACAGGAAGCAAGACTCTCAGACAGGAAGCTCTTGTCGTGTGGGAAACGGCGACAGTCCCAGAGAGTTGGAAGTGCAGCCGCATGGTGGCCTTACTGAAACTAGGCAAGAGTTCAAACGAGTTGTCTTCTTATTGACCCATTGCCTTAGCCAGTTGCATCGGCAAGGTGATGGAACGCATGGTGCTGGCAAGATTGGAATGGCTGCTGGAAAATATTGTCGGCTTAAAAGATTTTGTAAATGGCTTCCATAGGGGTGAATTATCTATAGACGGTGTTGTAGAGACCTAGTTTCTTCTGTTGAAAAGGAAAGACAACGTGGGAGATTGGTAGGGGCCATTTTGTTAGATATAAAGGGGCGTACGACAGCATCCATCATGAGGCCATTCTTGACGCACTTGAAGACATCGGCGTAGGTGGCCGACTACACGCATGGATAGTGAGCTATCTCAGAGGGCGTACAATTTTTACATCAACTTCTGACGGCGACACAACCAGGCACCGCGTAAGCCGTGGAGTTCCGCAAGGCGCCCACATGAGCCCCATGCTTTTTAACATAGCACTCGTTGGCCTTAAGCTGAGCTTCCCGGCGTTGTCAGAATCAGTGCGTGTGCGGACGACATATGCATATGGGCATCTGGAGCAACGCGACCACAACTGCGAGCAAGGCTACAACAAGGCACATCAGTAACATCTAAGTACTTGCGCCGTCAGAGCCTGGAACTTTTAATAGCAAATTGTGCTGCATTGGCATTTACGAAGAAATCAATGTCGTGGTACCCAATCTTCGATGACGCAGCAGTGATTCCCGCAGTCAAGCACCACCGCCATTTAGGGGTCTTCATTGATCGCAACCTGTCCTGGTCAAAGCATGTGAGTGTGTTGCGGAACAAACTAATCATTTTTGTGTATGCTCTTCGTGCTATAGTAGAACTGAGATGGGGACCTTCAGAGAAACGTCTTCTGCAGTTGTACAAGGGATTATTTGTGGGCTATATACGGTACAGGTCACCTGTACTTTCCGGCATTCGGGCAACGTGCCTTCGTACTTTAGAAAGCCTTCAGGCACGAGCGCTGAGAATATGCCTTGGCCTGCCACGGTGCACGTCAACCTCTAGCACTATAGAGGAGTCCCGCACTTGCCCTATACAGGTTTACACGTCCTGTGAGCCTCTTCGAGTGCACCTTCGTCTGCTCACGCGACACGCACAGCACCCGTTGTCTTCGCTACAAGCGGACCGACCAGGCTATACCTATTCGCGATGCCTCGATACGCATAGACACATGATCCCTTCAGGCTTTGCACCGGCCGTAATCCCTCGAGTGCCTCCATGGACATTGACTAAACCGCTGGTGTGCCTTCACATACGTGGAATTTCGTATAAGTCGCGCGTTTCTTATATTGCCCTCAAGCAACTCACCTTGGCACGGTTGGATGACCGATGCAGTGACTCTGTGCACATTTACACCGATGGATCCGTAACTTCGTCCGCCTCAGCTGCAGCCTTCGTGATCCCTCAACTCGGTACTTCTCGACAGTAAAAATTAGATCACAGGTCATCTTCGACAGCTGCAGAACTGATTGCTGTACTGGAAGCCAAAAAATTGTGAACAACCAAGCACTGCGTAAATGGACGATTCTGTTCGATACAAAATCAGCGCTTCAAGCTATCCATCCTTGTTCAAGAAGAGGCCAATTTTACGAGCTAGCCTTAGGAATCGTCCAAGCATTTGACCTAATATACAGGAGCGGTCACTTGATTACACTCCATTGGATTCCGGGACACTGCGGCCTGGTTGGCAACGAAACAGCCGATAGCGAAGCAAGAGAGGCGGTATAAAACGCTCCTATGTACGTCAAAGTACCATATTCGCGAAGTGACATCAAGACATTGATGAGATCACTCATGAGCCAAAGCGCTGCCACTTACTGGTCGCTATCAGATCACCGGAACAAGCGTCCGCGGGAAACAGATCCCGGTATGACTTTTTATCTTCCAGATAAAATCAGCCGAAGACAGGCTAATAAGCTGCATCGGATTCGTCCGGGAGTCGCCTTCACTCGCCACTACAACCACCTAATCGGTCGTGCAGAGAGCCCGAATTGTGAGCGCTGCTAAGTGCGCGAACCTTTAGCTCACATATTTTGCGACTGTGCTTTATACGTGGCGCAAACAATGCTAACTGCAACGTTGGCAAGCATCGGACGAACGCCACTGAGTGTAAGCCACATATTGTCAGCAATGAATGACCGAACAGTGTCAAAAACTGCTACAAAGGCTGTTTCAGATTTTATAAAAAGCACTGAAGTAGATGCTAGACTTTAAGGTACTATGCCAAGTGGCTACTTTACATACGCACCACCTCTTCTTGTCCCCATCATCACCCTTCATCCCTCTTTCGTTCCCTCTCCCCTTATCCCCTGTGTAGAGTAGCAGGCTAGAGCGAACTAGCTCAGGCCGATATCTCTGCCTTCTAATAAATTCCCACTCACTCACTTCGCTAAATGGACAAAGTTGTTATATTTTTAGAGCTGGTTGAAACTTTCTGTGCGCTTTTAGCAGCGATGGCTGCACTGTCCCGGTCTTTTTTGACGTAGTTTGATGGCCTCTTAAATGCGCCTACAAATCGCCAACTGGGCTTGTTTTCTTCGTGACACCTGTCGAACAAAATGCGTTAAGGAGACTTCTTCCACTACAATACATATATGTAGTGTGTTTTTTCCCGAAGCAGCTGTAAGCAACATAGTGATTTTGCGGTAAGACACCTACTTGCCACGCAAACAGCCTAAATTCGATCCTCAACGGGCAAAAAATTTTATTCTTTATTTTATTTGATTGTTTCTCTATTTCTCACCCACAGACAACTTTTCGATCACAACCAACGGTGCGGTTACGGACAGCGGAATTTCTGCGACACAACATTTCTAACCCTATTGCGTTAACATTTGCCGGTGCAATACCACCCGAGATGAGGCCCGCGAGAGACAAGGTCATCACCAAAAACTCCATAATTTTTACAGCAAAAAAAATAAAACCTCTGATACAGTTTTAACAAGACTCTTAACACAAATCACAATACCGGGAAACGGAAAAGCTGAGAAACAGTAAAAAATGAGAAATTATAGTAGCGGCGAAAGACCCACACCGTTATTTCCGACTTTTCTCCTAAAGGAACCATGCAGCCTCGCCTGGCGTATTTTCTCAATCTGAATCATAACAAGGCGTCCGCAAAGCGCCCGATGTGCCTGCCATGCGGCTTTCGGTGTTCTCACTTCACGCAAAGCTTCGCAACAAATCCAGCTTTGTTGTGGCCGATGAAAACATCGGCTCCGTAAAAAGGATGACTTCAGAAAATAGAAAATATTGTCGGGACTCATTACTTTTGTTTATTGCACCAAAAGAGATTTTCAGCAGCAGAGAGACGTTTTTGACACTATATTTATAATGAAAATGCCAATGTAGGAGGTCGTGTTCCTGGGTTTCATATTGTACATGTCACCGCTTCTCTTCCTTCAATCGTCTTGCTTTCTCTTCATTTTTCTGTCGCGACTTCTCTCGAAACCAACAATGCGGACACGATGGCACTGTTGCGACAATACAGCAGGATGTCCAATTCATTGTTTCTTATAGAATCTGGCCGGGTCCAGCCAAAAACTACGTATCAGCACGAAAACGCAGGACCAGGGAATGTGAAAGGGGTGTTCTACGGTGCTGTTCAATAACTCAGAATTCCACTGCAAGAGCGAAGGATGGCATGCGATAAAAACAGATTGAAATGGTGCACGAGGCAGCCTATATAGCAAACACGGCAGCTACACCAAGCGAAGGGACCTTGGGGTGGTCTACAGTTGGAACACATACCTTGTGATCACCGCAAAACACGTGAGGAGCTCCCCACTTAAGAGATAAACGGGAAAGCACAGGTGACTACTTCTTGTAGTTCACGGAAGCAGAAGTGCCCATCACCTGTCGAACAGAAAACGGGCGGGCGACACCCTTCAAAGCACGCTCTTAGGCTCTTAGCGCCATCTCATCTGTTATAGTGAGCAAGCTTCAGCCAAGCCGAAGTGCCTCAAAGATCCGGGTACCACCCAAGCGATGTGGCGAGTCTAAATAGCTCTTTGTTAATAAGCTGGAGGATGTGTACGGTCATGGCTAAGTAGTTAAAGCGTCACCCCACCAAGCGAGGAGTTGCACGCCATGAATACCAGGAATGCTCATTACAGGCATGTGATATAAATAAAACATAAAAATGGGTGAATCAGGTAATGTATACGTCATGAAACCATCGTAGTCAATTCATCAACGCATACCGAACATTTGCATGAAAGACGTGCAGTAAGGAATCACTCGCCACGACATGTCAGAAAGGCATTGGAGGTGCTTGAAGCATAAATGGCCAACAATACATTGCTGCAGTCTCTTTATCAACTCGTGTTTATCTTTATGTACATAGCCTAACACGAATAAAACGACAGCGTATGCATACCAACTTGAATTTTACCAAAGCCTGGGTAAACGTTCGGTCAGTGTTATATACAGGTGCGGATTGGTGGCGAACAGTTGAACGGTACCAGAGGGTACTGGCTATGAGTTGGCAAAAAAACTACATGATTAGCTTGTGCTGGCTGCTGTTGAGTATTGCCGTCTAACGTTAGCTACTTCTGGCAGAATTTGGGTACAGTTGCGCAGTACTTGTATTCCATTCAAAAAAGCTTTGCGGGCTCGTTCATCAAGTGCATCAAAACATGTCATAGCAGCAGCAGATAGGGACGACGAAGACACAGTAGAACAAGTGCTAACTTCAATCTGAGTTTAGTCTACTCGTACAACAGCACAATAATGGTTATTTATCCCCAGCAATGCACGTCTGAGCAATCTATAGCATATATAGTTCAGCCCAACCCCTTAAGAATTTTCCTACGAACCATGGTTCTCACATCATAATCTTATCAATCCATCACACTATATTATACTTTTCACATCATCACACTGTACTGCGCATGTAATAATTGAAACCTTCTACTCTGCATTCACCATATAACCTGCTGGTGACTTTCCCCATGTCCTTTCTTTATGCCACCCGACCATGTAAAAAATCGTATTTTATGGCAATCCTATTTTGGAAATAATTGACACATTAAAGGTCACTTCATAAATTGTTATAGATGGCATTAACATAAAAATATTTAGGAACACTAAAATAGTTACAAGTGTGATTTTATCTTACATTTTTCAACAATCACTCGTCTGGAGTGGTGCCCCAACACTGGAAGGTAGGCAAGGCCATTCCAATCCCCGAAAAACGTAACCTGTATTCACCCAAAAACTATCTTCCTATTTTGTTCACGAGCGTATGCTCTGAAATATTGGAACACGTAGTCTATCTTCGCATATTGAACTTTTTTACCTCTTCATTTCTTTTATAAAAACTGACATGGATTTCAAAAAGGTGTCTCGTATGACACTCCACTATCTCTGATTACTAACGACGCTAGCTCCAGCTTATATATAAATACACTATTAGACGCACTTTTTTCAAACTTCAAAAGACCTTTGGACAAAATGCATCACAAACGCTTGTTCCTAAAGCTTTCCTCTCTTAACCTTGACCCCTTAGTTTCCCATTGGATTTGCGACGTTTAGTTAACCGCCAGCAGTTCGTTTACGCTAATCTTTCTCCTTCTTTACGCCCCGTTATTTCAGGTGTGCCTTGTTACGCCTGGGAGTCCACACCGAACGTCATTGCCTCTGCAAAGGTAATCTGTGTCAAGGCCAGCTAGCGAGCCCACCGGACGCCATGATCTCAACGACATCATCAAGCGGCGACGCCGGTCTGTCTTACGCAACACACGACGAGCTGCTTCAGCCCACAGGCCCGATGAAGCAAGCGGTGCCTTCCAGTCTGGCGAGTCTTACGCAATGCGTGGCAACAACACTAATCCTTGGGTGCAACCCCGCGCAGCGGCTCCGCATTTGACGATCATGCGTCTATGACACCACTCCGCGGCGGTTCCTGACTGGAGGAATCTGACATCATTGCCAGTGGCGCCTCTGATTGGATGTTGGTGACGTAAAGGTCCACCCAGTGCCTATAAAAGAAGCCGACAATTGCGTCAGACAACAAATCTCGGCTCTTCGAAACCCTAAGCTGCCGGCCCCAGTGCCGAATGTGTAACGCCTCTATTTCTATGCTGTACATATACCACGCCTTAACTCACCGTCGTCTTGTCCGCTCGTCTATAAGCTCAGCGCAGGAGCAGTTGTGAGCTGAGAAACAAACGCTGCCAAAGGTCTGGTGACCTTGGTGGCAAGTTTCAGAGCAGTGGTGCTTTCGAGACCGTGTTGGCGTCGTGCCTTCGTAACAGCCTCATGGCAATGTTCTAGGACGTTTGCTTTTTCTCATATATATTAACAACTTGCCAAACGATATTCCCCCTAACATAAAACTTTCAGCCAATGATTGTGCCATTTATCGTCTGATAACAACACATCAGATGTTCATGAACTTCAATCTGAGATTCATAAAATTGAAATGTGGTGCAAAACGTGGTTAACGTCCCTTGACGCAAACAAAACGTCACTAGTCGCTTTTCATCGCCGACAGTACTACTCATCTCCAGCATTATTGAATATCAGAACTCAAAATTCACGCGTAATTACATACAAGAATCCAGGGGTCCATTTCTGTTTCGTTTTAGCGCGGTCTCTTCACATAATGGACATTACTGACAAAGGAAACTGTGCTCTTGGCTGTCTGTGCCGAAACCTTCATCTAGCTCTGACCCCTGTAAAGCTAATCGCTTATCAGACACTAGTTAGATCAAAACTTGAATCAGCGTGTGCTGTTTGGAACCCTCATCAGAGTAACAATATTAAACACTTGAAACAGTGCAAAGCCGGGCAGCAAGATTCATCTTTTCAGAATATTCACATCAGTCAAGCGTAACCAAACTTAGATCTCGTGCTAACTTCGCTAGCCTTTCATCACGCCACTGTATTGCTCGTCAGTGCCTGTTTTTCAAGTTCTATTATGAATCATCTCGTACTCCCATCATCAAGCCAACCCATTGTCATTGAGACCACATCAATCACAGAAAAGCTTATCACCAGCCAATTGCTCCCACCACTGCGCACTTTTATTCTTTTTTTTGTCAAGAGCGTACAAGATTCGAATGGCCTTCCTCGTCAAGTTGTGCGCCCCTACTGTATCATCAACTTCAAAGCAGGGATCGAGCATTTACCTCTTCAACCCAATAGCTCACGCCTCATGTAAAAGTCAATCGTTGGGGCCTTTGCGGTATTGTGGATAGATAAATAAATAAGCCTGGCTAGGCCCACTGCGGGGCAAAGGCATCTCCCATTTTCTGCCAATCATCTTGGTTATGTGCTTTTTACTACAACGTTATATATGCAAACTTCTTATAGTCTGCTGCCCACTTGATTTCCTGTCTCTCTCTCACGCATTACCCTTCTTTTAGAATTCAGTGCGTTACCCTAATGACCCGCGGTCATCCTGCGTATGCGCTATGAATCCAGCCCATGTCCATTTTACTTCTTGGTTTCGACGATAACCTGCTTATTCGCCGATTGTTTCCTGACCCATTACACTCTTTTCTTGTCCCTTAAAATTACAGCTATCATTGTCCTTTCCATCGCTCACTGCGTCATCCTCAATTAGAATTGCACTTCAGGCTTCCGTTATGTAAGTAGCCTAAACACCGGTAAGGTGCAGCTGTTGTATGCCTTCCTTCTGAGGGTAACTGGTAGACTACAATTCATAATTTAAAATATTTGCTGACTTTGTCCACCGCATTCTTAAATATCTAGAGTTTTTACTCTCATAGTTTTTCTCTACGGTTACTACCTGTCCTACGCAAACATACTCCATTACGATTTATAGGGATTCGCCATCCATCACAAAGGGCTGTTTTCGGCTGACCCTCAGTAAGGTACCTTAGATTTACGCACAATTATTTCCTGACCTAGTTTTCTGCTTTCTTTGTCTACTTCAGTAATCATCAGCTGTAGTTTATCCCGTGAGTCACTCATAAATTCGGCGTCATCAGCAAATCGCAGGTAACTAAGGCACTTTCATTTACTTCTTATTAATAGCTCTTCGGAAACTCAGGCTCTAAATACATGCGGCAAACCAACAGCGATTAGCATTTTAGGGATCATGTCTTCCTGCAATACACCCTTCTGCATTGGCATTACGTAGTTTTCATTATGGAGGACTCTGGTGGCTGTGTATGCAGAGTAGATTCCTTCCAGTATGTTTCAATAGGCTTCGTCGATGCCTTGATCCCGCATCGCATGTATGGCTGCGAATACATCGCCCAAATAAAACGCCTTTTCGTAATGTATACGATAAAGGTTGGTTGTACGTTGCGACTTCTCTATTACCTGATTGATAGTAATATTATAGCCTATTGTTGAATATACTGCACAAAAGCTTGCTTGTTACATTGGTTGCATAAAGTGTAATTTTACCTAATTCTATTGCCTAACAGTTTTGTGAATAGATTGGGAACAACAGACAGTAAGCTGATCAGCATGTAATGTTCGAGTCCATGACATCCTCTTCCTTATAAATTAAGATGGTGTATGGATTCTTCCAAGAATCTAATACCCTCTCTGTCAAGAAACAGTTCTTTTACAGTGTGACCAGTTTTCTAACACGATGTCTCACCATGTTTAACAGGTTTGAGAGCTTATCCTGACCGTTCCCTCTTTTCATTTCATTTAAGCTTTTTTTTCTTCCTCTCTTCACTGCTGGCAAGCCAGATTTTTATAGACCATTACTGTTTCTTGTGATAACGTTTAGGTTGTGTAGGGTGCTGTGCAGATCTTTGTAGAACTCTTTCGCTACGTCAACTACGCTATTCATAGTGGTTGTGACCTTGCCTATCTTGTCGTTTAATGCACACATCCGAATTTTGTCCATCTACAATTTTGCTATGACCGCTTTTACGCTTCTTCCGCTCTTTACAGCATGCTCAAATATACTTTCTTATGTCGGTGATTTTTCGCCTATTGATTAGCTTAGGAACCTGTACCTGCTCCACTTTGTCCATGCATGGTTAGATGTTTCTTGAGTGAGGATTTTTCATCTTCTGGAATAATTTGCCAGCGTCCTGTATAATGGCTGAACCTCGTTACCATTGCACACGCCTTAATGATATCAGCCAGATTATTGTTCATTCTATCGACACTAATGTCAGCGTCCTCTCTTTAAGCCGCGAATCTATTATGAAGTGCATTTGTGAATTCCTGTACTTTCGCTCTCAACGCTAGCTGAGAACCCCAATTTTGCATGCATTTTTTTTCTCCACAAACTCAAACATGAGCTCAAACGCATGTGCGTACGTTACAGGCTACGGGTGTCTTTGAGGCATCAACGCGTGGAGTTGACAAGCGTGCGAAAGCCTCAACATGCGCAGCCGCCAGGTTTGCTAAAGCATCTCTATCTTTTCGAACAAAAAAATCCATGCCCATTGTTTGGCTCAGAGTCAAGCAATGCGGCTCCTAGCTGAATGCTGTTATGCATGTGAAGTCTTCCGAATGAGGTTCGGCACACCGCGGGCACACGATATTGCTGGTACATACTCCTTTGACATGTCCCGATTTGAAGCATCTGAAGCATTGTAGGGGCTTCGGTATGTAAGGACAGACCTGATGGCGAACGTGGCCAACTTTGACGTGTGGGGGAAGACTGTCTCCCTCAAAAACAATCTTCAGGCATTGTGATGTGCTTGATGAGGATGTCGTCTGTAGTTGGCTTTATCAAGATTGGGAAATCGTCAGCGGGAATGTAAATGTCCACGTCATAAATAACGCCAACATTGCCCTTACAGTCAGTGGGGATCACTGATTTAACTGTGACTCTATCGATTTCCGAGATGTTCTGTAGGCTTTGCAGCGCACTACGGTGTAGAACATCAACTTCCAGAACATTTTTCCGTGAGTTGATCCTGACGTCTTTAATTTCATTTGGAGCGAGTCCTTCGAGGCATGCAGAGAGGACTTGCCTGTTAAGCCGCCGTAGGTTAGCTGAAGGGTCCACAGCCATGAAGAGTATGAAGGGTCCACAGCCATGAAGGACACCTGCCACGCAACTGCGTTCAAATGCTCCAATTGCACGGCGCTCATAAAGCGCCGTCTAAAGATTGCTCACGAGTGAGAAATGAACGCGCGGTGCTGAAACGCATGGTGCGCGACAATTCAACGCACAGGGAAGCCGCTGCTACTGTCAGGCGACGTCGGCGTCACCACAGAAGATCATCACGCAACGTGACATCTACCGATAGAGACCCGTCATCTTAAGCAAGAAGAACTGGCCCCCCATCGTCAAGCTTGGTGAAGACGGATACACCGAAAACAGAATCAGGGTCAAGACTCCCACCTCGTGAAGAGTGGCCATCACTTCCACGAACACATCCTTCTTCAGAGGTGCATCGATCTCCGCCAACCTCGATGCCATCACGAACCACTGATGAAAAGACAACTGAGGATAGCCAGGTCATCAACATGTTGCCGACCCTTATGAACGCAATGCGCATGCTCCTAAGCAACATGAACACCCCATCAGCGCAGAGCGCACTCCAAGTGCTGGACACTTTGAGACCGGTGCTTGCAGCTCTAAGGTAAAACGATGGTCCGCAACATGTTATCCTTTCGAGAGCAGGTCAAGAACGCATCTGTCCTTCAGTGGAATGCCAGAGGGCGCGTATGTCCGAGTTCCGGCAATATGTATTCACGAACCAGTTCTCCCTAATTGTGATCTGTGAACCGAACATGTCAGCTCAGAGGAGACTGTCTGGATATGAGTGCTTTATGTCTTCTACACACGGAGACCGCAGCAAGGTCGTTGTGTTCATATGGCACGACTTATGTTCATCACCCTGTATCCCCTGACGAAGAAAACCAGTACGTTTGTCTAACAGTAAAAAACAAGAAGACCACATTCACCATCATCGGAGCCTACTTACATCCATCAAGTCGTCTAGACCGTGAGCGTTCGCGCAGAATTTTGAATTCAACTTTCCAGCCATAGGTGATAACTGGTGACTTCAATGCCCACCACTACTTATGGGGAAGCTCCACGATCAACACTAGAGGTAGACAGTTAGTGTCTTTCGCTTCTGAATGTGAACTTATGTGAACTTATCCTCGTGAATGACGGCAGCCCTACTTATCTGCGCGGATCGGCCTATAGCAGTTGCCTAGACCTCACTTTCGTCTCACGTCGTTCACACGCAGAGTGCACTGGTTTTCAGATTTCGAAACAAGGGGTAGTGACCACATCCCAACATACCTGAAGATTGACGGCTTTCCAAGTCTCAAGTCCTTCAGAGCCGTCCAGTGCACCGACTGGCAAAAATACAAGTTAATCATGGAAGACTATGTTGGCACCTCACCTTTCAACCTAGAGGACGCAATAAAGAGTGCCCTACAGTCAACGACGCGTTCGCTTCCGGTGAGCTCATCTCGCACTGATATGGACTTTGATCACGAGAAACTCCAAGCGATTCGTCGTCGTGCAGAACGACGTTATAGACGCACGAGGTCACTTGATGGTCTGAGAGTGGCCAGACGCACACAAAAGAAAATACAGCGTCACATGGACAAGTTGGACAAGCAACGATGGGTATCTTTTTGCGAGTCTTTGGATCCCAGAAAACCTTTGTCACTAATATGGAGAACTGCCCGGGGTCTTCGTACAACCATTACTCAGCGCTACCCATTAAAATCTCTGGCACTTGACTTACGCTGCGAAGAGATTGATGTCGCAGATTCTTTCTGTGGAAGGATTGCCTGCGGCTCAAATTCAACTGGGACCAAGACGCCCGACTTTTCTGTATCCTCACGTGATCTCCGAATGGAGATTTCGTTTTCAATAGACGAACTAAAGGCTGCGCTTGCTTGGTGTAGACGTTCTTCAGCGCCAGAACCTGACGGCATCACTTACCGCGCTCTGTGTCACCTAGGAGATCAAGCTCGGCAGGCACTCTTGCAGCTGTACAACGACTCCTGGCAAACTGGCATGGTTCCACAGGAATGGAAGTCAAGTCGCCTGATTCCGCTTCTCAAAGCCGGCAAGTCACTCTTGGACATTTCCTCTTACCGCCCGATTGCCCTCGCGAGCTGTGTGGGAAAAGTTATGGAAAGGATGATTTTAACGCGTCTGGAATGGTACTTACAGTTCTAAGAAATATATCCAGATGCCATGTTCGGGTTCCTATGAGGCCGATCGTCGATTGACAATGTAGTTGACTTGGTGACATATGTAAAACACCAGAAGGCCTGCAAACGGTTATCTGCTGCTCTGTTTCTTGACGTTAAAGGGGCATACGACAATGTCACCCACGAAGCCATTCTCAGCGCACTAGAAGGAGTGCGACTCGGTGGCAGGATATATACGTGGGTTCAGAGCTACCTTCAGAATAGATCATTTCACGTGCACACAGAGAATGGCCCGACACCCGAGTATTACTGCAGCCGAGAAGTCCCGCAAGGCGGAGTGCTAAGCCCGACGCTGT
Organism: Rhipicephalus annulatus; assembly: GCA_013436015.1. NCBI lineage: Eukaryota > Metazoa > Arthropoda > Arachnida > Ixodida > Ixodidae > Rhipicephalus > Rhipicephalus annulatus. The sequence continues at coordinate 96,597 of WOVY01001071.1, read as the reverse complement.
TCAACCTAACACTCATTGAACTAGTTCGCAAGCAACCAAGAAGTCTACGACTCTCCATTTATGCTGATGACATCTGTGTGTGGACATCAGGTGTGACGACTTCAACTTCGCGCTCGACTTCAGAAGGCAGCATCAGTGACATCGTACAACTTACGCAAACAAGGGCTTGAAATCGCAAGTGAGAAGTGTGAAGTCGTGGCTTTCACCAGAAAACCAATGTCCGCTTACAGCATAACAATTAACGGGCAGTTGGTGTCATGCAGCCGGAGTCACAGGTTCTTGGGAGTCGTAATCGACCGAAACCTGTCTTGGACACCCCCCGTAAACTACGTGAAAAAGCGGCTGACTGCCATTTGTCACTTATTCAGGTTTCTTGCTGGGAAAAGTTGGGGAATGTCTGTCGAGTCTATGTTACAGCTGTACAAGGTATTATTTACTGGATTCCTGCGGTATAGCCTACCTGTTATATCTAACACGTGCAAAACGAACCTGCACACAATCCAAAATATTCAAGCCCAAGCGCTTAGGATGTGCCTTGGTTTACCCCGCTGCGCATCGACAGCTGAAACAATTGCCATTGCACAGGACTACTCGATCATGACGCACATCACCATTGAAACGATGCGTACGTACCTCAGGCAACATGCTAGGAATCCTTCCCACCACTTGGCAACCCTCGCTACTGAGAGGCCCCGCACAAAATTTAGTGCAATTGTCTGTGCTCATTGTGCGTCGTTTACGTCAGGTTTTACGCCTGCTGAGAAACTGGTGTATCCTCCGTGGTGCCTGACACTTCGACAAGTACGTGTTTCAATTGCAGGAATACAGAAAAAATCAAATTTGCCTTCATCTGGTGGTGCGGTTATGAATCCAGCTAGAGGAATCACTCTGCGAATCAAACTGTCACATGTCACTACGTCCACAGCGGCAGAACTTGCGGCTTTGCGTAGCGCCCTAGAGTACGTCAAACCCCAAAGACAGAGTAAATGGGCTGTGTTTTCCGACTCAAAACGAGCCCTACAGAACGTGCAGTCAGTCCTTCGACGAGGTTGCCATGAGCAATTAACTTATGAAGTTGTGAAGCTTGTTCACCACGTCACAGAAACAGGCCACGAGGTCAAGTTTCAGTGGCTTCCTGGCCATTGTGGGATCAGTGGCAATGATTCCGCAGACAACGCGGCTCGCACATCGCACCAAGAAGAGCACACCCTTCCGATTCCTTTGTCAAGGACTGACGCTGCAAAGCAACTTCGTCACCTGGCACGTAGTCTGAGTCTGCAGAAGTGGAACACCCCAAGCATAAGACATACGAGACTATACCAAATAAACCCTCGACTGGAACTTCGACCTCCATCCGGACTTCGTCGAGGTGAAGCTTCACTTCTTTGTCGCCTCTGGTTGGGGTTCGCCTTAACAAAAGAATATAGAGCCCTCATCGGATTGACCGACGATGCGAAATGCGACGTCTGCTGCACCAAAGAAGACATCGACCATCTGATATGCCTTCCCACCGCGGTGGTCTAGTGGCTAAGGTACTCGGCTGCTGACCCGCAGGTCGCGGGTTCGATTCCCGGCTGCGGCGGCTGCATTTCCGATGGAGTCGGAAATGTTGTAGGCCCGTGTGCTCAGATTTGGGCACACGTTAAAGAACCCCAGGTGGTCGAAATTTCCGGAGCCCTCCACTACGGCGTCTCTCATAATCATATGGTGGTTTTGGGACGTTAAATTCCACAAATCAATCAATCATATGCCATTGCCCTCAATTTGCCTCTGAAAGACAGAAGCTTTCGGACGCATTGCGACAATTGGACGATCGGCCACTCTCTGTGCAGATGCTACTGGAACACCGTCATCGCCTTTCGTCGGCTCTAAAAGCAGTCAAAGCTGTCTTGTGCTTTTTGAGGACTACAGGCCTATGTGACCAACTTTAACTTCTGTGTAGTGCCACCGCTGCATACGCGTCAGCCGATTGACTGACATTCCTCCTTTTTTTTCTCGCTCTCTCTCTTTCTCTTTTCTTTCCTCTCTCTCTCATCTTTATGCACCCTTCCTATTCCCCAAGCGTAGGGCAGCAAACCAGGCATGTGCCTGGTTAACCTCCCTGCCTTCCCTCTTGTTGTTTATCCCCCTTGCATGTGAAGTCATTGATTGACATTTCAGAAACCACTTTATTTCCAACACACTGGTTCTGGGTACCCTAGGCGAACAGCTTGACGTGACCAGCAGGCCTGCACATGGCCCCATGTGTCCGGCCTTTCAGACAGTTGTCAACACTATAAAGAAAAAAATAGCGTAATAATAGAAGAATATAGAAGCCACGAAATATACAACAAGTATAGCATGATGCATACGCCGCGAAATAATAGTGTTCAGTAAAGAAGATATTTTTCTTCTTTGAGCAAACACGCATATCTGATTTTAACACTTTTCGGGGACAATGAAATTCATATTGGATTTAAGAAAGCGCAAGGCGTTCGTATGCAGTATTCCAGTCTGAATCTACTGTAGTTTGCACGTGTATATGGTGCTGGTACTTGCCTGTTACGTATGCTGCAGTCGTGTTGATTGTGTTCGTTCTGTATAAGCTTGTTTGGGAGCATATAAACAGACAGTTTATAGTCACGCCACCAGGAAGCTTGTAGCATTTTACGGTTAGCGAATAGGGGAGCATTAGGCAGTAGGTTTGACTATTTATTAAATTTTCTGATTTATCATCACGTAGTTTTCTTTTCAACAATTTGTTGCAACAGTGGTAAAAGCGCGCCGGACAATTTTTTTAGGTGCCACCATAACGAAACATTCTTAGTGATGAGAGCAAATCACTCTTATGAGCCACAAACGTAAGCCGTAATGAAAAATTGTCCAGTCCTGGTAGCTTTCCGCCCAGAAAAACCACGCTCTGGTTTTTCTCTTTTGTCACTCCGTAGTGAGTTTTATAACTTTCAATCCTTACAGCCTTCCCTTGATAGATGTAATGTTACGGAATGTCACTTGCTCCTTCAAGCAGAAAATGCGTCCATGCTGGCGAGTTCGTCTTCGAAGTATAACGACAACGCGGCCCTCTTTAAGACCAGAATTCTGACTCGGGCCGCGTTACGCAATGCGCCTCCTAGTAGAAGTGGCACTGAGCCATGTTAACCATATGAAAAAGGTCAATTATTGAAAATGACGTCATCAAAAGTAAAAAAAGTGAAAAAGTGATATTCTGGTTGAATAAGTCGTCAGGAGAAAGGGTGATAAAATGTAGTGAGAGAACTGATATAGGATACCGACCCTGCCGCGCACATACAAAAGCATGCAAAAGCAAACATCAGCAAAACACTATCTTACACGCCGACGCGCCAACACTTTATGAACATTCAACTTTTGCCATTCTTCCTTTTTTTCTGATGTACCATCATGAATTTGCAACCTTTTTTTACGGCTTCAGTTTTTTTTGCGTTAACATTTTTCCTCCTATTTTTTAGCTGCCCCATACGGCAGTCATTTTCTCACCCGCTTGCCACTCGTCTCTGCTTTCCGCGATGGGCGTTCTCAGTGCCACAATGTGCGAAGCCTGCCTGTCTTGTTCTAATTACGAGCGTGACCACAATTTAGTCGACAAGTCTGAACGGCGCACACACGTCCACCGCTCGTGGTGTGCTGAAGCTTGCCGACACACGAAAATTTAAGCGTGACCAACACGCACGCACTGGCACCATACGTGTGGTTTTGAGACCTGCACTGTGACACCAATTCAACCGGGGACTCATGACCGTCCTTTCGGTTACGGTCGAGCTGCTGTAGGAATACTGCAAAAAAAAAAAACTGTTGACCCTTTCTCGAAACTAGCGACCTTTGCGACTGAATATTTCGCCGTCACCGTACTTTTCAATGAGTGTAACGCCGACGCATGGCTCGTTTTTTGGTGGCTATCGACACCTTTTCAGCTCACTATCTGGATTTTTTTGCCTTGTTTTACTTCAGTCATGAACTTGTACCCCAATTTTCGTTAAGTCGTTATTGAAAAGCGTTTGTCACAGTCACGCCCTCATTCAGTTTTACCTTAAAATTCAGAATTTGTCCCTTTATAGGACACACAAACACACACACACACACACACACACACGAGTAAAAAAACGCTTCCTTTTACGCTAATAGCGCCAAGTTCGGAGTAAAGTATAGATAAAAAGGGTTGAGCATTGACCTCGGAAACACCCGGAACGTCCTTCCAGGAGGTCCCTTCGGTCGCAGCTGGAATACTAAATGATAAACCATTGCGACCTGAATCGGAAAGTGTGCTTCTCCTGATAGTGACTCATTTAGCAAAAAAGCCTACTTTTCTCGTTGATGCCGTTAGCGGAGTTTTGTCGCGTACATATATTGGTGGGCGTGGTGTCTGAAAAACATCTCGAGGATAATACCATTATATTTAGGTAGTGGTGGCCTTAAAAGCTAATGTGAATTCAAGAAGGTGATCTCGGGGCCAAGTTGGCAAGTCATCGTGATTAGTAAATTGGCTGAATGAATGCTGACACTTGAAACAAAAAGGAAAGGTTGCCTAAAGGGAGACTCGCATAAGGGATTTCGCAGAATTCATTTGTACACACAATTCTAAACCTAATCGAGCTGTTTTGCCCACGCAAACGAGTGCATTGGCAATTGACAACAATGAAAAGTACCAGACACGTCATGTGTTCGCCGACACCATTCGTGTGCAGTGTTGTTACTAAAATGCACTACTTACAGGAGAGACCGCAGGAGTGCTTCATAGTAGAAAAATTTCCGCCAAGCACTTGAGGTAGTTGCACTTTTGTTAAATCGTAGTTACATTCTTTTTGCCATCGACCTTGAAAAGAGGCATGTTTACAGTTAATCATTTTCTACTTTTGTGCTTACTGAGCATGTGCTGATAATTGATTGTTGATTAGAAATATATGGAGCGTTGATGTAGGCCAATGTCACGAAAGTATACGTCAACGTCCTAACACAGAACGGAAAAATATTTATGCTCTGCCATGCTGAAATTTCGCACCTAAACGAGATATCTTGGTAAAAGCAGACGCCGGCATTTTTTTTACCATATGACAGTAATGCTCCATTTATGTTTCTTAGATGCCCCTCTCTTATGCTTGATACCAGAAATAGTCGACAAATTTTACCATATACTTAAATGAGCAGAAAATCGCAACATGGACCACCAGTTAGCACTACCATGTACGCGTGACGTAGAAGTTGACAAAAACCAGAAATTGATTAAGACATGCCGGTCGCGCGAGAGCGGAGTATGAAAGCCGTGACAGTGGCGAAGAGGCGACGCTCAGGGGAAGCTGACCCCATAAAGTTCTCAAACTCAAGTAGAGGGGACTCTTGCGCTGCGATCGTTGAGCGACAGGGGACATTATGGGCATGACATTGATTTCCCATTCTTCGTGGTTGCGGGGGGCGAACGCACTAGCCGCTTGCTTTATTGCTGTGTTTCAGTGTTGTTTCGAAATAAAGAAAAAACCGTTTATCACTTCGTGAGACGATTGCAAGCGGCAAGCCTAAAAAATTAAAATGGTGTAGCGTAACTGCCGAATATTTGCCGATTGTTGTTTTGTGACAAAGCAGCTTCAAGCCACGCGAAGTCGGAATTAACGTAAAGCACGAAGACTAGGCAAAATCATGTCATACCCGTAATTCCCATGCTTGCTGAAGCAGTATGCATTGCAGCTTCTATGGACACTAGTCCTCTAGTGATATTTGAAAATCCCTATGGGTAACCCTATGCCACAGCCACACCATGTCTGTGACTGACCGTGTTACGTGCCAAAGCATCTGAGCTCTCAGAAAATGACAGTTGGTATTTGTACATTTGTGGAGGCCAAATAAATTTACAATACATCTTTAATAGAGTAGGACTCAGCGACTTAGTTATTTTCTTGCCTGATAGATCATTCTACAGTCATATTTGTCACCTGTCCAGGCAGCTGAATTTTGTGGGACCACCATCTGGTAAAATACAATCGTTGGATGGTTTGGGTACTGACTAAAGTATATTAATATTGCTACGGGAGGCGTGCATCTGTTTGGCTCTAACAGCATCTAAAATCGCGTTGGAAGGCCTGAGGGAAAATAGGGTAAGCCAAGTACTAGCCACCTTTCTCACGCAGCCTCGGTCTCGGTGAAGCACGTATACGTTATGAAAATTTTTCTCACAGTACTCTGCACACGTAGCACGCCACCGCAATATTACCGCATTTGCACTCTTCAGCCGATGCGTTAATACCTCACTTTCCTTGAAGTAAATAGGAAATGCCGGGAAAAGTCGTGTAATATGAAAATGAAGGGTAATTGTTACCTCCGAGAGCCTATTGGTGATGATTGAGGTAAATATTCAGGTAATTGGGTGCAACAAATGAAACACCACTGGCCATTCATTGCATACAGGCCCACAAATAACTGGAATTCGCACTCCGGGTCAAGGAGGCATGAGCCAACGAAGTGGTAATGCATGGAAGTATTTATTAATACGGCTTCAAAATTGCAAGCCTTATCGATGGTGACCCCATTCAAGCCTATCGAAAGATTCAGAAATGATCTGGAAGGTTGCCAGACCTTCCGGCGCAGTTAGCGCAGTTCCCTTAAAGACGAGTGTAACGCATCAACTTTATCGTGTCACCAACGCATGGCAACCCTCTAATTATTTCACAAGTTTTTTGACTCTCCACTTAATCGCTTTGCTTACATTATCCCTGCAGCTCACATATCTCATCGCACCGGCCATGCGCTTCAAGTTTTTCGCCCACGTGCCCGTACTAAAACATTTTCTGCTTTTTTTTTCCAGAGCAGCAAAAGACTGAAGCGGCCTTTGCCATGATATCGCCACAATCACCTCTCTATCAACCTTCATGCATAATATTTCAATTGTAACTTCACATTGATTATTGTGACACAACTATCAATTGTATGTTACCCACACCTTATGTAATACCCTCTCGTGGGTCTTTCAGAAACTAAAAATGAAGTGAAAGATGAATCCGACTGGACACATAGACCCATAGCCCGCTTTTATTTAACGCTCACGCTGCAAATTTTGATTGTGCAACAACGCAGAGAAGAAATCTCCCACCTTGGAGGTGAGCATCCAGTGCCTCTATATACGGGGTGGCCAGTGAACCGTTGTGCAGCGCAAGCAGTCGTTTTTTTTTTTTCATTCAAGAAATTTGCTAGCCGACAATGCCTGCGTTGGCTTTAGGCGAGAAAAGGGGAGCGTTGGATATAAAGGAGGGGGAGAGGTGCGCATAAGGTGTAAAGAAAGTAACGCCGCAGATCGGAGTGAGCTCGACCGTATGCAGCTTCGCATCTAATAAATGGGCTGACCCTCCTCCGAGGGCCATCTTGAATTGTACTGCTCGCCATTATGCCCGCGGTCATTGCGAACACGCCATACATGTCGCGTGTTTGTCGTTCGGCATCTATAGTGGAAGGTGCCCCACTCACACCGAAGACGGGGTATCGTATGTCGCTACCGGTGCGGCACTTCTGCCGGTCCCTCGCTGCCTCCGACAGCTCTTTTTCTCGATATTCTCCGTTCTTTGACTGAGTTGTGTTGATTTTGCTGGTCGCCTGTCTTGCGGCCTTGAGTTCAAGTGAACGTGCACCTCTTAAGTAGCAATTACGCCAGGTTTTGGACTTGACGCTGGTAACACAGCCCTGGTAACTTTCGGTATACTGTTTTCCAAGGTACTATTTAAACACTGCTAGCGGGGCGTCTCCGCGAGCTCTGCGGAAGTAGGCTGCCAGCTGTTTCCAACAGTAGCACGCGCCTGCGGGGTGGTTGCGGATGCCCAATTAAAGACGCCACTGAACAAGATAACACTGCTATGCGTGTTGTTGTGTAAGCAATTGCATCACTGATACAATGAGTGAGGCGATCACTTACAAAGGGCGATTACCTGCTGATTGAGCATTGTGTCTGTACTGCTGGAAAGTACAGTAAGGCAGACAGGCAAGGAGGCACGCAGATACTTTTATATGAATCCAGCTAAAGGTTTTTGAGATGCACTTTAATCTATCGCATAATAACATTTCCATCGGCATACGAGTGTGCATCGTGCTTCGACAAGTGGAAAAGCTAAAAAAGAGAAGAAAAAACGCCTGTGCACGGAGACGCATTGTTTAAAATGGCTTTTGTTGCCCTAAACATGGCCGTTTCAGGTAACAAATTTGAGTGAGTATACGAGTGAGTATATATAGACAAAAGAATCGAGTGAGTGTACGTCACTGTAGGAGCTATTTAAAGAAGTTCTAGCATATGCCATGTTTGATGCCCACGTGAACGGCGTCCGCGCGTGTTGGTGTAGTTTGAGTACTCGTGCTCGCATGTGTTCATTTGAGTATTTAGGGCTGTTAAAATTTGTAAACGCAGCGGTCACGAGCCACTCACCAAGTGCCCCTGAATGCCGGAAGATTGACTTAGTTGTCAGATTATGCTGGGGCTTACCCTTAAACCTTAACTGCCAAGCTTAATTTAGAAGTACGCCCCGCCGCGGTGGTCTAGTGGCTAAGGCACTCGGCTGCTTACCCGCAGGTCATGGGATCGAATCCCGGCTGCGGTGGCTGCATTTTCAATGGAGGCGGAAATGTTGTAGGCCCGTGTGCTCAGATTTGGGTGCACGTTAAAGAACCCTACCTGGGTGACCAAAATTTGCGCTGCCCTCCACTGCGGCGTCTCGCATAATCATATGGTGGTTTTGAGACGTTAAAACCCACATATCCATCAATTAATGTAGAAGTACTGTCATACATGCTAGCCATATGTCTGAAATTTATTTCGTGGGGGTGGGGAAGGGGGCTCTGGTAGAAAGGCTTGAAGAATCTAATTCATTATTTTTTATCGACCAAACACCCTGCTTCATCTGAACTTCGGAAGGAGGGTGCCTCTTCCTCCGCCTCCCCGCCTAGCTACGAGCCTGGGCTATTGTGAAATGTAGTGTCCGTGATCTTTCACGTTAACTCGTGTTTTCGTTGCGATTATATTTATCACAAAACACTCATGTCAGATACCAGTACGCAGTAAGGATGTTTACAGCCACACATCCAAGTGAAAGTGTCGTTAGGCTTTTGCGTCTCTCCGCTACGGATGGGAAAGTCAACAGTGGCGTTCACCCTGTCAATGAGACAGATTGTCCTACATTTTTTGTGGTTAGACAAGACGGCGCAGAAAAAACTCACGTCAACGTGTGCGGCAAGTTTGTGTGCTGCAAGTTCACATGTTACGAAAGCTGCTATTTAATAGTTGTGTTCAGCATGACAACGGCAGCAAACACAGTTCCTTACTTTTATTCTTTGAATTTCTTGCTTTGTGGATTGCCTATTGTGTAGGTTTTGCAAACCCTTTAAAATTTCGTTTCCTCTTCTGATCGAGGCGCACAGCATTGCGCAATACTAGTGATTGTCGAAGTCACAGACTGGCAGGCGCATCCTGGAATCTCTAGGCATAACATACCAGACGCAATGCAGGGAGAAGACGATGGTTCCTATCGCGGTCCATGACCGTCTCGTCGTCCTACCGCTCTCCAGGAACATGCACCCGACACACCACTTCGGGCGCCGTAGCAAACGAGCGAGTGACCTCCAAAGAATGTATGGCAACAGCGACAAAGCGGTGTACGTGGACGCCGCGCGATGCCCAGAGGGAAGGCGTGCTCACGTTATCACCGTTGTGAATCGCACAGGCAAATGCCTCGTGAGCGCCACGTTGCGTACGGAACACACAGAGGCGGCTGAAAAGGCGGCGATTGCTCTTGTACTGGTCGCAGCACCGGAGGCTGTGGTCGTGATCAGCTACTCGCAAACTGCCGTCGGTGGCTTCGCGCGTGGTCGCATCTCGTGTCTTGCGGCCCGGATACTACAATCAAGTAATGGCAACGAGGACAGCGGCGAGCTTCGAGGAGCGATGGCCTCGGCATTGTTATCCCCGTATCTCAAAACTGAAAATGCGAATGTCTTTCTTCTCTGGACCTTGGCTCACACAAGCTTCCCACTCCCAGGTAACCAGGTGGCCCACACCGTGGCTCGAGATCTCACTCACCGAACCACGGCCGATTCGGTGGCCGCCTTCACCTCCGAGAATAGGGTGATGGCACTAACCACACAACAACAACAACAACAGGAATGGTAGTGGGGTGATCGCCTGACCACATTCAATGACATTTCACAACATTACAGACTAAACACATGCAAATACCCACCACCACATAATAAATGGGACGAAAAACGGGCCGTAAGTCAGAGGTTGTTACAAACAAATACGTACCCCTGCCCGGTGTTCCTACGCCTGTGTTATCCTCATCTATACTCGACGGACGCGTGTAAACCACACCGACTAAATTTGAAGGCCGAAGGGCTGCCGCAGTGCCGTCAAAGGGTTGGGGCCCAGTCAAGTTACTGAGCATGCTCAGTAAGATTTTTTTCCACATTTTTTTTCGGCCCAATCTAGCCGCAGCAGCTGCGACAGTGGGAGCGTTGGTCGTCATGAAACATGAACGAAATACTGGCTTTTCACCGCCTTCGCGGCATAACTGGGCCCCCAACCTCTGACATCACTGCGGCAGACTTTCGGCCTTGAAACTTAGTAGGTGCTGGTGTAAAGCGTGTGGGGAAAGCGCTACACTGCAGTACATGCTTTGGGAGTGTGCTGAGAAACGTCACTGCTGCCACTCCCTTCATGACGCATGTTAGGCAGGGACAAAATTGGAGGCTGATTGCTGCTGCCACCACCGCGTGAGGGCAAGGGCCGTCCTCCGCCGCGGCTGCGATCACTGTTGCTGATCGGCGGCGTCAGCTGCGCTGCCGCTGGTAGGCGGCACTCACAAGCGACGAGCTGGCCGACCAGCTTTGGGCCGTCCGGCAAGCAGAAGATGCCGCCCGGGTGCAAGGACTTCGAGTGGTCACCTGAGGTGCCACCATCATAATGAATTGGGAGAGTGGGAAGGCACAAGGGTTAATCCTCTCTTCTCGCACCTCGCCCGGTAAAACTGCCGGACATTAAGTAAAGTCTATTCATTCATTCATTCTCTTCTTTATGTGAAGTTTTTTTACACGCGGAGCATGTTATACCAGGGGCTAGTCATGCGCCATCGCCGTCCGCAGCCTCCCCTCCTCCTCCGCCAGCCATCTGTGCATCCCTTCCTCCTCTCAACACAGCGCGCTGCGCTTGCTTCTCTTCTCCACGTGCCGCGCGACCTTAACCTTCGTATTCTAGAACGTCCCTTTACTCAATGCTTCCCCTTCACTTAGAAAGCAGATTGCAGCGCCGACTCGGCGCACGGCAAGTCACTGCATGTCAGCAATAATCTTCTGTGATTCTTGAGCAGCGCAGCGTCATTCTCAGGTGAGTGGTGGCGCAGTACTCAGCTGTTTCAAGTGAAGGAAGAAAGTCGGGTGTACGAGCGTTTGTGAATACGGGGGTTAGTTTCACGTGCGCCAGCTTTAGGCTAACGCGCGCATGCGCAGGCCGGAGCCAGGACTCACTATAATAATAATAATAATAATAATAATAATAATAATAATAATACTAATAATAATAATAATAATACCTTTTATTTCTTCAAATAAAACAGTACTTGTGACTAGGCCTTTCAAAGCCAATTGGTGGCTTGAGTCGCAGAGCGTGGCAGACAGCAAAAAAACCGGACGTGTTACAAGATTGTATCTTATGGCCTAAAAGGGACGACAGGACAAAAAACAACGTGCATATAAAGTTAGAAACAACAAAGCATATAAGCAATAGTTACAAGCATTATACAATATATACAGCAATTGAAAGTGAAAAGGTGTAAAGGAAAAAAGAAAGAAATAGAGCAAATGCTTCTTAAGCAAAGTAACACACTGAATAATTGTGCAGCATCATGCTTGCGAATGAGTGTATATGAAATAACACACGACATGCATTACAATTGTAGACAGATACGCCGTAGCAGTTTCTTTATTTGTATTTTGTTTTTGTGCAAAAAATGCTGGGCAAAAGTGCATTGAAATAGGTTGGTACATAATGGGCTCGTATTCTAGTTTCATACTTTGTCGAACACCGCGGCATCCAGTAACGTACTTTGGGCCTTAAAGAACGAGAAGTAACATACGGAACCAGGAATTCTTTGAACCAGAAATGTTTTAAAACAACCGTTCGAATTAACAGATCATTGAAGTTTGGCATAGACAGCGTATTGAAAATGTCTTTCTCGGAATTAATTTTCAAGACGTAAAATATATTTTTTAGAATCTAACGCAATATTCTGGTTACTCTATTGTGCCAACGGACAGCGCAGTGTCCGTAAATGGTTATTCCGTAACGCAGTATACTGTAACCTACAGCGTGTGCTATCATCTTACGTACTGAAAACGGCATGTAGTACCTTATGTTATACAATAGACATGACACAGCGCGAAGTTTTTTGCAAACATAGGCAAGATGACTATTCCAGGAAAGGTCACTGTCAATGTAGAAGCCATGGTATTTCACAACAGATGAATACTGTAATGGACTACAAGAGCGGGATGAACAGTCAGAACAATGCAAAATGAAAGCATAGTCAAGGGGTACTTTCTCCAATAGGTTGTGGAGGCAGATTAGATTCGTTTTAGACACATTTATATTAATAAGGTTATCTAGAAACCAATCCATGGCTTTAGTGGAAGCTGACTGAAGAAGAGTAATCGCCTCATAAAAGTTGTTTGCAGTCGTCACGATCACAGTGTCGTCGGCGTATTGATATAGAGAAACCGGTATCACGCTGTGAAGGTCATTTGCAAAAATATTGAATAGCAGCGGACTAAGAATTGATCCCTGTGGAACGCCGGTTTTGATGATTTGGAGCGCGCTGTGACATTGTTCAATGAATACAAGTTGACGCCTGCCTTGGAGGGAATTTGCCAACAAAGACCAGAAAGCACCCCTAAACCCTAACTGAAAAAGTTTATCCAATAAAAAGGTATGATGGACACTGTCGAAAGCCTTGCTGCAGTCAATAAAGAGCGCACAGGCAACTTTGCTGTTATTCAACGCCTCGTTCAACTGATCAGAGAAGTCTTCCAATAGCGTCTGAGTGCTTTTGCCCTGTCGAAAATCATACTGGCAAGGCGATAAGATGTTGTGACTATCGAGAAAGCTTGTCATCGTTAACAACAAATATTTTTCTAGTATTTGTGCCATAGAAGGCAGAATTGATATCGGACGATAATTTTCAAGTTTATCACGCGCACCGCATTTGTGTAGAGGTATAACTATTGATGTTTTCAAGTTTATGGGAATTTCTCCACTAGAAATAATGCGATTTACTAGTGCTAGTAGAACTTCATGGGTGTATTCAAATGTATGGTGCAAGTCAGTTATAGAAACACCTTCAATACCAGCAGATTTTTTACACTTCAAACTGAAAACTATAGATCGTAAGTCCTCATGTGATAGTGAAGGTAGATAACTGATTTGCTAACACTGTAACGTAAAGTGCACGGGCCTACTTGAGATTTTGTGTTTTTAATTGTTCGAGAGAAAAGGTTGTTGAATTTATCACCAATCTCCTGTGCATTATTAGCTTGACTCGAAAAAAAGTTATTCAAAATATTGACGCGAGTGTTTGCGCCTCTAAAGGTGTTGATTAACGCCCAGGTTTTTTTGCTGCTGTTACTGGCATCCTTAAATTTGGCTCGGAAATGGGTTCGTTCAGCCGAGCGAATCATAGCATTAACCTTGTTTCTGCTTTGCTTAAATTTTGCTCGGAAGTCTGAACAATTAAGATAACGCTTACATTGTGTCCAAAGCAAGTCCTTTTCTTTTATTGCAGCGAGTATATGTGTTGACATCCATTTATTATCCAATTTACGTTGTTTAATGTGTATCGTTCGCGTTGCACTTTTTTAAGCTTATGAACGCTTCTACAAATTTATCGTAGAGATCACTAGGCGACGTTATTGACAAAAAAGAATTCAGTCATAGATCTACCAGATTATCAAATTTTTTTAGTCTAGCACCGAAATTAGTTTTTTTGTATCGGTTGGCATCGTCGTCATATGTGGACAGCTGATTGAGCCACACTCAAAGTAATGGTCAGCTATCTTCGTCTGTACTATTGCGGGTTTTGTGAGCAGGTTCTGCGCACGTACGAAAACGTGGTCAATGCACGACACGACGAGCTTGCCAGCCAAAAATTTCTCTTGAGTCGCTTGATTTATTCGGCACTATAAGCCTCATTTAGAAAGGCTGTCTAGATAATCAGCAACGAGGTCTACAGTGGGACACAAAAGGTCAATGTTAACGTCTCCTATGATGCACACATGCTCTTCTATCGATAAGGATGATAGTGTGGACTCAAGTTCAGATAAGCAAAGGTGCGTATTGAAACTGGAAGGCCGGTACACCGATAAGAGAGTCACCGAAAAAGCGGGCGTGTTCAAGCGCAGTGCTGCCACTTCTGCTTGTGAAAAGGAAAAGGATAGCTGCGAAACTGCCCATCTGTTACTTATAAAAACGGCAATGCCTCCTCCTTTTCTTGTTGGGCGTATGTATGAAAAGGCTTGGTGTCCCGGCAGAACAAACTGTGAGAATTGCTCGGATGAAATGTTGATTTCAGTAAGGACGAAAACATCGAAAGTTAGGCGAGATAAAGAAGTGATGGCACAGAACTGATTCAAATTTTTCCGAAGACTACGAATATTCACATGTGCTACTTTGAAGCCGTCAGATGAGGCAGCAGAAAGAAATTTAGCTGCATTCGCGAAGTCGGTGCAAGTGATACTTTTTTATCCGCCATGTTTAGGCCAGCTTATCCAAATTAGATAATTTTGCATTGCGAATGGTAGGTGCTCCTTCCGCTTTTCTTGCTAGCACCTTTCCGTCCCTCGTCCACACGAAGTTATAACCCTTTTGTTTTCCTTTTGAGTGGGTCAATCGGAAGAGTTCTCAGTTCATCCGTGTCAAGTTTTCATTAATGTACAAGCGAGGAAAGTTATCGGACTGGGCAAGATCGCGAAGGCCATTTCGAGCTCGAAGCCATTTTTCTTTTATTGAAGTGTTCTGTACTTGCACAAGAATGGGTGGGCTGCGTGTAGATTTATCGTGGGTTGGCGAACGATGTATCTTGTATATTTAATTTCTTGAAAGTTTACTAGGTTCAAAGGTCCAGCTAAGTTACTAATGAAGGACTTCAGGTTTTCATCTTGTTTAGAAGGGAGACCATGGATTTCAAAGTTACAACGTCTACCATATTGCTCTAGTTAATTTATTTGCACTGTCGTTCTGTCAAGAACTTCAGCTTGATGAGCAACTGTTACGGAAAGAGATTTCACCTGAGCTCTTAGATGAGAGATTTCAGGTTGGTTACAAGTCATAGTAGAAAGCATGGAATCGTATTTTTCCGACAGGAAGTCAATAGACGTTGGAATTTCTGTCACAGTGCCCGCCATCTTTTCACAGGTTTCTTTGAAAAAAAGCAGTTCCTCAACTCGAACACAAGCATCTCAACAGTGTTAGTCAGATGGTCCAATTTGGTATTAACAGTAGATAACTGGGGAACAAGTGAACCATTGCTATCACCCGAACCCAGGCAAGACTTGCACTTCTGACACGCCCACGTTTCACGCTTAACCGTAGACATTTTGATATAAGCACTGTCAGTGATCGCGGAACAGTTTTTCCCTTTGTGAAAGCTTGCTTTACAACTCGAGCACACCAGCAATTTGCCTTCGACAGGCTTGGTACATGATGAACACAAGGAAGACATTGGAGTAAATAACCTACAAATATAAATAACCGAGTGTCGGGGCGTGCGACCCTTCGTCGGTTAGTTTGTGCGGTCGCTCTACGTCTGATGTCGCTGGTGAAAATGTATGCTAACGAATCCGCAAACACACTTACTGACGTCCCTTCCAATAGCGTCAGCCAATGTGTTGGCGGAACCACAAGCAATTTCGAAGCGCGGCCTTGTCCGTGGACAAGGCCGCGCTGAGAAGAGCTCGCGATGCGGAACGCAAACGTCGGCGTTTGCGTTCCGTGGGCAAGGCCACGTACTCATACTCGTACACTCATAAACGGGAGTCGTCAGCGTCGAGGCCGGCGGTAGAGAATGTGCCAGCGGCGAGCACTGCGTCACTAGCGTCTGCGGAGTCAATGTCATGGCGATGTACCTCACGCCCAACCTGTCGCGTGCCGCCGTGGAGAAGTGCGTCGACGAAGTCGTGGAAGAATACATGAAAGAACGACCACAACGACGACTCGTCGTGATAGTTGGCGACTTCAACATCGATATCATCAAGGACGATTGGGTTGCCGACTACATGGAGTCGCGACACTCGCTGAAACAAGCAACACACGACGGCAAACATCTTCCGACCATGGTTCGCGGGACGTGCACCGACCACGTTTTTGCAAATTTCAACCTTCGACCGCTGCAACCAGACCCACTCACCCTTCACTTTACGGACCATAAAGCCATCTTGCTCAAAATACCCAAAGCGTCTCATCAATAAACATCGTCTTTCGTAGCATACGTGCGTGCGTGTTCACTCGTGTTAACTCGTGTTCACTTATAACACACACGCATGTCGCAAATTACAAACCACATCTATCGCAGTTCACCATATATGTACCGCATTCTGACCAGTGTTCTCACTCGGGAAACTGCGGTAATTTTTCAGGTTCAATTTTTCATGGGTGCATATGCAGAAAGGAAGCGACAACATAGCAAGCCACAAGAGTGGTTCCACCAGCTGTGACAATTTCGCAATTCGTAATGAACAAATATGAAAACGCAATGCAGATATCTGCAGTTAATTTTGCATGACTCGAGACTATGCATTTCACGCCCACTTTTGCAGCCTATACTCATAAGTATATTTAAATGAGCGATACCGCTGCCTCATTGAAATTCACAGACCATGCTTTCGCACATATTGTCTTACTTAGAGGAAATAGTGTGTTTTAAAAAGCTTTCTCAAGTAATGCTAATATGAAATACTCTTTTTTTGGAATTGCTGAGCACAAAGGCAAAATTAATATAGCTGCTTAAAATGAATGTTGCACTTTTTTCAGCACTATTCACGCGAAAGTAGTGTATAGGTCGATTGAGTAGCTTAAATTAGCCGTGCCTTCGCTTGACCAGCGTAGGAATGCCGCGACCAAGAGTCACCACTCTCTAAGAAGGGGTAGTGTGATCGTTGGCAAAATAGCCATTTCACTCTTTTCCAGAGAGTCAAGGCACTCTCCTAGAGCGCGCCGACTCGGACCCGCCAAGAGAGTTATCGGGTTTCTCGGAAGAAAGTCGTATACGTGGCAAGTCCTAAAAGAGTCACGCATACTTTTTTTAGAGTTCAACAATCATGGTTGTTGAACCCCAAGTTCACCAAATCAGTAACATAAGCGATTCAGATCGTCATGTTGCTAGCGCGATCTCGCTTTTTGTTCGCCCTAACATGTTAATATTTTTTTCCAGCCAGTCTTTGATAGCAGGATTGTCAATTCCACCAAATATTTAAGCCGCCGGTGTCGAAGCACACCGAGCCACAAAGCATCATTGGAGGTTGGTATGGAATAGCGGCGAACACATGTCCTCTGTCATTGTGCGAACATGTGTGAAGCAAAGGTGCGGCGCTCCAGGACAGTAAAAGGTAAGCCCAATTACATTCATCAAATAAAAAAGTAGAACAAGCCTGATGTTTTTGATAAAGTATGCACGTCGTGTGGCCATGGAGCACCAACAGAATTACTGGCGTTTTCAATTTCCAAATCTCAGCTGGCAAACAGTAGTTTTTTTCCGGCATCCTAAAGTGCGCAGCGTTACAAACATTTATATAGTAGCCACGGGTGCAATTCGCTTTTCTTAGCTCTCTTCATAATCCGTTCACTGCCTTGGTGTAATGTAACAAGGTGAATTAGTTGTTACGGTGCTCATCCCACACAAAAGTAGCGTAACCGCTGCCGGCCATGACGGTCACATTTCGAATGTTGCGAAATGCAACGACGTCAATGCACGTTAAAGATTACCAGATGGGAGAAATTTCCGCAGCCCTCTACTACAGTGTCTCTCATAACTATATATTCGTTTGGGGCCTAAAACCAAGGTAGTATTAACATTGCTTAGCTAAGACTAACGTGGACTGTAAGTCCAGCTACAACCACATTGTTTGCAATGTGAACTTGTTTCAGCAGTGAAAAGGGGAATTCGGCCCTATGGCTGCATTTTACGGCTGATCTAGTAAACACAAAAACGCTCGAAATCTGACAGGCTGAGTTTATACGCATCAGAAAATTTTCAGCGTCGGCTTTTTCCTCATGCACTAGGCCTGATCATGTAAGTGTAAACCTCTGTGGTGCTACTTCACTCAATTGTATGGCGCACATAGGCGCAATGCATCTCATCTTCGTCTTATCTTTACGGGTTATGGCAGAGGCCATATAAAGTTTATGTCACCTAAAACTTTTTTTATTGTTACTTTTTCCCCAATTCCACTTCCTCTGCCTGGTTCAGCGTCATCTTTTTAAATATGTTCGCTCTAGTTCAGGAGAAGCTTAATGTTTCTGTGCTGCATGTTTTGAGCTAGCTCTATATACTGCGCGTTGAGCTGTTCGTAAGTTTTAACAGCTCTGCTCTGCAGTCGGGTACTAAGCACTGCGCATTGTGACTGTCTGAGGAAAGAAGCATTTCTGGTTTCTCCGGTGGCCACATTGCGTTCTAACTAGGTTACGCTATGACGAGCGGCTATGAAACACCTATTCGACGTATTCGATCACCGCGGAATTTCGCTATCCTACTTCACAACATTCTGATGGCAGGTTTTTTTTGTGAACAAACCTACCTACAGAGATCAGGACTTCCTAAGTGGAGCTTTTCCTAATAGGGAAACAACTTCTGGTAATAAAAAGGGTGCCTTCATAAGGCCGGGGCTACGTTGGGATGATGGGCGTTTGCAATTATTCTCGTCTTTAATGTTTCAAAACCACGATATGCTTATGAGAGACGCCGTAGTACAGGCTTCAACAAATTTCGACCTTCTCAAGTTGTTTACGTAAGCGCATAAAATTGCGTACGAGACCGTCTCTCATTTTGCCTCGATCGAAACAAGACCGTCGCGGCCGTGATTGAACTCGCGTCTGTCGGGTCGGTTGACGAGCACCACAATAACTACACCGTCGGTGCGCTGTTAGTGAACCTTCTGTATAATATATTAATGAGTAGTGCACACCTTTTAACATAATACAACATGACAGGCACCAAGCCATGGCCGATGCTTATTAGAACAAAATTAGCTCTGAACAGGTGAAACTGACTTGTGCTTGAGGCGTTATTCTTTCACGCTTGTTTCCCTTGTGTTCAGTTTTATTTACCATATTAATCAGATTACTTGTATGTACAGTGTACTACGAAGCAGCGACACTAATTCAGCTGGGTGTTAGTACCGCAAACGTCGCACAGAACTTCCGACGTGGCCCTGATTTCAATCGATAACTTGATTAAAACTCCATGCATGTGGAGACAAGGGTGACCGTTCCGGTCCTATAGTTCCGATAACACGCCGATCAAAGCGAGAAGTTTCCCTTTGTGCCCTAAATCGAGTAGGAGAGAGGACCAAAAGAAAAAAAACCGTAATAGGTTAAGAACAGACTCACAGCCAATGAATTTTAATGAAGTATTTAACGAAAAACGTACTCTAGCCTTTGACATGAAACCACGCAGACAAAGAACGCGTGAGCGCACGCATCAACATAGTATACCTTCAATTCTACCGATCATTAAAGTGCCACAAAGCCTACTTTAAATGCAGTGAACGCTCGCTTCGATCAAGGGCAATTTTATTATGCTGTTGGCACGTAAATTGCCAGCAGCGGAAGTAGACTTCTTCATGCAAAAGGAGTTAAGGAGAAACGCATTTTCTGCATGGAGGGAGGTGCCCGTATTTTACGCGCCAAAGCCATGATACGATTATTGTCCACGATCGAAGCGAGTGTTTACTGCGTTTAAAGTAGGCTTAGCGGCACTGGTAAAGCCGATACAAAGGTCGGAATATGTTGGTATACAATGTGCACACGCGGGCGTTTGTGAGTGTACGTGCGCTGACATTTCTTTGCTTGTGTAGTTGCACGTCAAAGAACAAAGCTTACGTATTCGCTAATTGAAAACTTCCTAATTAACTCACCAACTATCTTCCCATTCTCCCACACGGCTGAGTGTAAAATCATACGACATGTGAACAGCCGATCCCCCACTGTACAGCGCCACGCCTTTCATATATGGCTTGATTAATGTCCAGAACAGTGCTGTTTAGGCGCGTAGGCCTAATCCACAAAGGCGGTTTTATTAGGTTGCAAATCAAGGCCAATGTTTTATCCTAATAAGGCAGTATTAGTCGCACATGATTTGTCATATATATGAGTTTCTCAAGTTTTACATTTCACAGCAACGAAAATGAACCAAGCCTCGTCAATTACCATGGCATTCGCGATTAAAGTTTCAAATGTTTACACGTGACACATCACCACGCTTCTTCTGCGGTAGTGGTCACAACATAAAAATACTTACATTTGAATGAGTGGTCTAAAATTACTTACTGACAGGCAGACTAATCGTTGAAATCTTTATACCACGTTATCGTGGAGCTCAGCCAGTAGAGAGAGGAAAACATGTGTCTGCGAAAACTTTCCTGTTGACAACATACACAGCAGGTTCGCGAAAACGAGTGCAATGTATACATTGCGCGCATGCTGCAGTCTAACGCCACCAAATGTTTTTAATGGAATGTGATATGACGCTGCTATATACTTATACCTAACAACATGCATCTTTATGAGGAAGCACTACAGCAGTGTACCAAGCTGTTGCCATTGAAGCACTGCTGTTGCACATGTCGCTTGAGCTTGAGTATTTGAAGTAAATAAATGATTGGTAAATCCATAGAACTACCATTTTATGAGGGAAAATATCAAGAAGACAACCTTCTTGTGTCTCTGAAACGTTCACAAACTGCTGTGCAGACGCTCCTGTTACTGTGGGCCCGAGAGGAAGCCCTAAAGGAAATGATAATTTAAGAATTAAGAGTAATAGTTCTAATTATTTCTTCCTATGACTTCTGAAATGTCGGCAAACAAGTTTAAAGGGCCGATGTTTTCTGAATCCTGTTAATGAAAGCTAAAGGGAGATGATTAACTAACCAAACCCGTGTAAATAAAAGTTAAGAGGTAGAATCCGGCAGCGACATTTTGTGTTGCACACTTTGAATTTGTGAAAGGGGCAGCAATCATTGTTTCAAGCGAAAAAAAGAGATGATCATATTCTAGAACTGGTTATCTAATTTTCATGGAGCTCTGAACAATAGAATATTTACGACATCGCGATTGAATGACAAAACTGGTATAAGGTACGATACCAGTTTCGGTATCTCGGGACCACCACGTGAAAGACCATCACGGGGGCATCTCGGGACCACCGCGCTAAAGTTTCAGTCATTTTATTTATGCCTCAGTGACCTGGCACCCACACCAACCCCATTGTTCTCAAGTGCTTTTTATTAAGCAACCGGAAGCATTCCAACGAGAATACTTGAAAGAAGCTGAGGCTTTGGATCTACATACGCAAAGCAAATCAGTAGCAATAACAACTACCGAATCAGTAATTGAACGTTTTCTAAGGTCCAAAATATAGGCTAAAGCTCCGCTTGAAATATAGGAGTGTAATACGGGTGACGCACTGAGAATGACCAAGAAAATGTTTTGGAGAGGATTCCTACCCCCTCCTTCTCTTCGCACAAGGATGCATTCGAAGCAATTCCATTTAAATCTCAATTGAACTATATAGTTTTCTAATAGACATATAAATATCGGTTAGGTAGAAGGTTCGCAATTAAGAGATTATATCATTAAATTTATTTTGCTTTTGTCAATAAGTCATTTCAAACTCTACTGCGTATGTTAACGTTTAAAGGTTCTGGCTGCTCTTTAACATACAAATTTCGAGGTCTTTGTGCACTAGACCAAGGTGCATTAAAGATTGATATCGCTTCGGAAATTCAAGCTTCCGGAGGCTTTAAAGTGCAATTTAAATAATGAAAACGCAGTTCCTTTTTTTTCAAAGCAAATGTTTCAGCACCCGCTTCGCATAACAAATTTGCTTATTCTGACGCAGGAATTTATTGTGTGCTGTCCGCAGCCACAGAAACAAATGTAACACTAAGAGCGAAATACTTACTCCGCTTAAAAGACACCTTGCAAAGAAAAATGAAAAATAAAAATTGCCCGCAGCTTCCCTCGGGGGAACACTGAGGAGGATGCGGAGCATATAACTGGTTAACGGGGTGTTAAAGTGCGACTTACTTGGGTCGATGGCTAAATTGGTTAACGTGGTTGTGAAATGGGGTGTTAAATTGCGACTTACTTGGGCCGATGGCTAAATTGGTTAACGTGGTTGTAGGAGGGGGTGTTAAATGAGTGAACACGTACACACGTATGCGAAAGGGCGGCGCTGGTCGAAGGGACGTCGATCATTGTGTTTGTGGATTCGTTGGAATTCATTTCACCGCGACCTTGGACGTCGACGCGCCATACAAACCAACCGACGAGCGGCAACTGAGCGAGCGAGCGCCGACCTTGAGTATATATACAGCGCGACGGCGCATGCACTGTCAGCTGTTGAATGTTCTCGAAGCGCGACGGCGCATGCGCGTCCACTGGAGAATCAGGAGAATTGTAGAATGTTCTCGAAGGGGAGAAGCGCGCGCGGCACAGATGGTGGGTGACGGTGCATGCGCGCGTCAGCTGTCGAATGTTCGAGAAGGGGGAGAAGCGCAACGGCGCATGCGCGCGCGTCAGCTGCCGATGATCTCGAAGCGCGACGGCGCATGCGCGCGCGTCAGCTGCCGATGTACTCGAAGCGTGACGGCGCATGCGCGCTACATTATACAGCTAGCGAATGTTCGTGAAGAGGAGAAGCGCACGCGGTGTGTAGAGGAGGAAGGGTGCACAGATGGTGGAGGAGTGAAGCGCGCGCGGTGTGTAGAGGAGGAAGGGATGCACAGATGGTGGAAGAAGGAGGAGGAAGCTTGCGGACGGCGCCGCACTACAAGCCTCGAGTATTAGATGCTCCGCATCTAAAAAAATGCTTTTTTCATGGAATGTCAAGAAGTGGCGCCTTGAGCTAGAAAGGAAGGACAAACAGGAAACGAAAATAGTTTGCGAAAACAAGTGAAAAAGATTTCGTGAAGAGAGAAACAAACAAGGTTTAGCATGCTGTGTTTTTTTTCTTTCTGGCTACTACTCCCTTCTCACGCTTATTCCACCTTATCTACACCATTCACTTCTTATCCCCTCATGGAGGCTGCACATGTCTCGAGGGTGATTAATGGCAAACGTGACGCATTTCCGCGATGAGCAATACCTACTGCTCGGCTGCAAGCGTTGTTCATTCCGCCAACCGCAAAAGCTAAGTGGGTTGTTTGTCTCAACCAACAAATACGACAATGACTACAACACCGTAGTGTATACGCAGTAGGGCTAATAAAAAAGATGCAAGGTGGGTGGCATAACGGCCTTCACTCTTGCTGCGCAGCTTTGCATCCCCTTTTCTCGTCTTCCGCCGAAGCCAGGCATTACAATAAGCGACGGATGCCAACTGCGCAATGACTCTGACTTAACAGAGCCGCGCTCTTTTACCCAAGCGCTTCTGCATACTGCGCCCTTTTGCCGACGCCGGTTATGGCATTATGAACGACTACATACATCCACTGTCGCCTCGTTTTTCACAATCGACATCTGTTTTTTTCTTTTTTTCTTTCTCGCTCTCACAGACTGCCCTCTTTTTTTTAGGCTGTCGTGTTTACACGAGTGCGAGCTACATTATTTTGCTCCATTCATCTTCTCGATCCCGCAATCGCTTTCTAGCTTATTGGAATGTCATATGCTTTATGTAGACAAGAGCTTTAGAAAGGTAGCTCGCCCAATGCTACATTGTATGTGTTCGAAGCCTATGTTATTATTCAAGAAACGACCTTAGATAGGTCGAAAAAATGGCCTGTTAGGAGCATATCTCTAATGCATTGTGACAACAACTTTAGCTTAGGCTTCTGAGTTTAGAGGCATGTTATACTTCGGAGAAGAGCGATGAGTATCGAAGGCAAGCCCATTTTAAAATAATTGCTCGGGCGCAGAATGTGCATAAGTCAATGAATATGCCTTTTTCTGGTTATGAATAGAAAGAAATTGGTGTGTGTTTCAACCTTAAAGCTTATTTTCATGGGTCCGCGATAACCTCTCTACTGTGGTTTTGGTCACGGAAGTGTCGTTGGTCAACAGGTACGTAGGACGAACGAAACCCAGAAGAAAGGGTCGGTTCATTCAGATGACCTGGAAGTCAACACACGATCTCTGGGTAAGCGACATTAGTGCCAGATACTATACTCCCTGCGCTACCGACGTTAATGCAGCGGGATCCACAAATGTACCTTCCATCTCTCACACCGTCCCCTTTCACAGTGATCTTGAATGGAGGGGTGGTTTCGCCATCTGAGAGCAGTGAAGTCAAGCACTGCGTCGTGAAACTAACGAGATCTGACGTGAAGCGCTTCGGTAGTTTAAGGATAACGAAGTGTTTCCTCATAATTAGGTATAAAACACGTTTCATATTATTAATGCAATCTATCGCCCCCCCCCCCACTCAGCAGGTGCGTTGTTGGACTTCAAATTAATCTTGTTTGTTTAATGTTTTGTCGATAAAAAGTTATTGTATAGTTCTCCACACATAATACCCCTACTTGCCAGTTAGGTATTTCTGAATAAAAATAAATAATACAATGTAGTGCGTGTTTTGCCTTTCAAGTCAGGCTATCATATGATACGTTATTTCCAGGGCGTTGTAGCTTTTACATCCACCAACAGTGTTTGTTCTATTGCCATCTACTGCTTCTAATGCGACGTCACTGGCTAAAAAAACTGCCGCAAATTTTGGCACAGAAAAGTCGTGATGTCGATGGGTGAATGCCCTGGGGTGAGCGGTTTAGTGCAGAGAGAGATCAGCTAGCGAAAAACAGAACGACTCCCTTGCTGGGCCCAGGCTTTGTTTCTCGTGCTCCTGAACCACTATACGGTCGAACATGCATGAAGGCAAGCCTGTGATCAATTTTTTATCGTGGAAGCGGAAATGCTTTGGGCCCGTGTGCTCCGATTTGGGTGCATGTTAAAGAACCCCAAAGGTTGAAATTTTTGGAGCCCTCTACTATGGTGTCTCTCATAAATATATAATGGTTTTGGGACATTAAACTCCACATATTAATCAATCTATTTGTTATCGTGGAGGGCACAGCTTTCCGTTTTTCTCCTCAAACAATGGCGCTTCGGACGAGTGCCTATTGAATGGCAATACTTATTATGTTCATGATGACGCCATTTTTCAGGCAGCATTTGTCATTGCTGTGTCCAACTATATCTAAACAACTTCAGCTACCACATGTTTTATACCACGATCATGGACGTCTTCCGCTTGATGGAGACGTGCAACAAGGCGTCAACGTGGGTGCATCTAAGCTAAACGGGGCGGCGTCTGGTCAAATACTAGGAGACATTTTGCTGGCACTCTTACACCGATGTACCATCAAGAACAACCTACACCTCTGATGACACGACCTCTTTCATGTGGCACTGATGCCTATGACGGAGGAATCCATTATTGCTTTTTTTCTTTTCTTGCTTTCTCTTGTATGTGAATACTACAGCCATAATTCAATTATATATTCACGCATTGGTGTTGAAAAGATCGTTTAACTAAAATTCTGGTGTTGTCATCGGTGTCGGTGGTTGTGAGTAAAAATTATCTTTTTATGCGTGACCAAAAAATTGAGAACTATGCAAACAACATGAATAAATAATAAAATAAACCTTGATCAGAGTGAGGATCAAACTAAGGTTGTATTCATCCTAGTGGGAAAGGAATCCGGGTTGTTTGCGCGGCAAGCGAATGTTCTACAACACGGCCACGCGTCCGCTTCCAAAAAATGTTAAAAGATCTTCCTTTTCTTTGAAATGCAGTGAAAGTAGCTTTCTTGCTTCACAAACTCACGCGCCCTGTATAAATGCTCCACAATGCAACGTGATATACTGGAGTAATAATGCGTGGTACAAGCCTCTTCCACAATAAAGTTTTCCCGCGCCAAACCAAACAAGCCTTTATTGCCAACGGGTGTCAGAATATGTGATTACCACAATGGCTCCGCGGTCGAAAGCCGGTACCCCACTACAAAAAGCACACACGCTACTGCACCTATTCCCTTAAAAAGACGTACAGTGGGAGCATAGCGAATTCGAAAATGTTTCATGAAGTAAGTGTTTGAAATACGCACTAGATAGAGAATGCCGCAATCACATTTAACTGAAAAAGGCGAAGCTTTAAGGTTATCAAACTTTTAAAATTTTCGTTACCGAAAAGAATGACAGATTGCACGTACAGTGGGAATCGATGATATGCGAAGCATGATTTAGAAAGCTTGATATGTCACATCAAAATTAGCACAACGTTATGAGGTGGATCTGAAGTACGCCGCATATGACTTTATTGTAATGATTATCATGTTTACGCCTGGCATTCACGTTCATCGTCCATTCACGTAACGTAAGACAAAATTTGGTACATGTGAAGCTAGCGAAGCGGCTGGGAGCATGCTATGAGCTTAGCATGTAATCATGCTTTGCATGACACGCATGTCGTGATTTTCATGTGGGGAAATGTAATTTGCTTTCGTCATCTACTCACGTTTCGTAACATCAAGTTTAGAATATTTAAAGCTAGTGAAATGGCCGTGAGTGTACTATGAGCAAAGCATAAAGTCATGTTTTACATGACACGCATGTCATAATCGTCGTGTTTGAACGTGTCATTTACCTTCGTCGTCTGTTCGCATCATTGATTGATATCTGGGGTTTAACGTGCCAAAACCCCCATATAATAAGAGAGGCGTTTCTTCGCATCATGTAATACAAAATTTGGTATATGTGGAGCCAGCGAAACGACTGCGAGCGCATCATGAGCGCGGCATGTAGTCTTGTTCTGACACGACATGCATCTCCTCGTTATCATGTTTGCACCAGTCATATGCCTTCGTCATCCATTCATGTCATGTAATACCAGGTTTGGCATATATGAAGCTAGCGAAATGACAGCGAGCACACCATGAGTGTGGCGTGTAGTCATGACTTATATGACACGCATGTCATGACTTCTACGTGAAGCCGTGTCACTGAAGTTCATCATGCAGCCATACACATCATACCAGTTTTGCAATATGTTTAGTGAATGATGCAGGAGAAAAAAGACCCTGACATGTAAATCTTTACATTTATGACATATATGTCACGATTTTTATTTTATGACTACTGACTTATGCTCGACATAGTTTTGTTATGCCACACAAATTTAGGTATAGATCCCACTATCCGAACGTACAGGAAAGCTAAATGTCGCAGGCGGCACGATAGATAGATAGATAGATAGGTAGATAGATAGACAGACAGACAGACAGACAGACAGACAGACAGACAGACAGACAGACAGACAGACAGACAGACAGACAGACAGACAGATAGATAGATAGATAGATAGATAGATAGATAGATAGATAGATAGATAGATAGATAGATAGATAGATAGATAGATAGATAGATAGATAGATAGATAGATAGATAGATAGATAGATAGATAGATAGATAGATAGATAGATAGATAGATAGATAGATAGATAGATAGATAGATAGATAGATAGATACGGTCTAAGTGGCGGAGGTTTGAAAAATAATTCCTCGCTTTTAATATTGCTTTCCGCTGAACCATCACGAACTTGTTATATGCAGAAAGCTACCATAGCACCTGCCACTACGGCTACTTCTGCTGCCACTGTCACTGCTATAGCAACCTTTGATTTTAGGGCTATCGCCACTCGACGTGTTGTTTCTTATGTGCTGTTTGATGTAAAGCTGCATTAGGTGTCATAAGTGCTATTTAGATAAAGTAGTAAAACTGCACCTACGTGCGTGTTTCCAGCACTCTAATGAGCGTAGGTCGAGAGTAATGAAACCTGAACACAAGGGTTGCAAATAGTTTGGTTCACCACCGAGTAAATTCAGTGGTTTTTAAGTACAGACTTTACACGTTAAAGTACAGAAAAATCAGCCACAAACGTATTGACTCACGTGCGTAAGCTGTATAATGTGTAATACTGCAGTTCACGTTTATTTGGAGCACTGGACACGCTATATCTGTGAAATCATCGGCACATCTCTAAGCGAGTGGAGTCTTCTGTTACCGTGGAGGCGCTAAGCTTTTCGTCTTGTAACTTTGCGTTCACAAAAATATTATTATCAGGAGTGGCCTCTTCGTTTGTAGCATGTGAAACTCAATAACTTCGACGACGTGCACTCTCTCTCTCTTTATCTCCCTCTGTCTGCGCCCTCCTCTTCATCATCTGCTTCGCTACCCGAATATCTGTGCTAAGTGCGCGCCGTATTCCGCTGCATTGATTCATCCAAGCGTGTGATGCAGCAACTTGGATGAGAGGGAGGGATTGCGTACAGAGAGAGAAAAGCGAAACACATTTTCGTCCAAAAATTTTTCGAGGAGGTGGAATGCTAACCCACAATCAAAGATAACATCATGGCCGTGTCGGCTATGCAGGCATGCCAGGCTAGTGGCCTTACATACTGTAGTATAGCGAAGCTATCGTGTTTCGTAGTATAGTATAACGAGGTTAAGAAATATAGTGCAACAAAGCACGCGACCAAGAATACTAGTATGTCGGGACTCATTGCTCAGTGGCGGGATGCTTTAACCTATTCGGCCACTGTTGCATGCGTCTCACAGCATACTAACGGCAAGCTATTTTTATATATCAATTATCACTGATTTTACGCAGAGCTTTGAAGTTCAGCTTGGCAGCGGCTAGTACAATGTCACTTGTGGCATGGTGATAATGACCATAGGACGTCCATTGAAAGGCATCGCCCTGCCCGCCTTTTGGCGTAGAGAGGAAGTGCGGCATCGCCCCGGTTCTTCGATTTACAGTATATGGTCACCCGAGCTCAAGAGCTATATATCTTCTGAGAGATTCAACAGACAGCTATGAGCTTTTTACATGTTCAGCCTTCATGAAAATGCTTACGTTGAAGCCGTAAACAGGACGCAGGTCACTCCACTAGCTGCTGCAGCCATGCTTGGTATGCGTGAGTGAGTGAGTGAGTGAGTGAGCGAGCGAGCGAGTGAGTGAGTGAGCGAGCGAGCGAGGAAGCAAGCGAGAAAGTAAGCGAATGAAATAACATTGTTCGGAACATAACATAAGTGAGCTGCCAGCCTTTATTCGTAAGGACTTGCAAATTGTTGCTATCGTAGTAACTGCGATAGTCACAGGTTGCGGTAGTCACAGGTTGTGTCGCCAAATTCTGTTTAGTTTTAAAAAAGTACCGAATAACCAAGTGCCCTTCTCGCCTCTCCTGAGATGATTTTAAGACAAAATTAACGTGTCAATGAAGTGCGTTGATGCCAGTTGTTACCGATCAGTAGAGCAAATAATAAAGCCACAAGACAAACTTTTGGTTAGTCAACTTCACTATAAGTGCTACTTTGTTTTAAATGCGATACAGCTAATGGCAAAGCTCAATTAGGTGTGCATAACCACTCTTACTGCGCATGTGGAAGAGCTTGCCCAAGCGCTGCCAGAAGGCGCTCGTGCGCTGGCGCATTCTGGCTCGTGTAAGCGGCTGGGTAAAACGCTGTGGCCTGTCCCCTTTACATTCACAATGACGTTATGGCGTCGGGGGAATGAGGCTCCCCGGACGCGCGATGAAGGAACACGTTCTATCCTAGTCAGAAGACGCTAGCACGCGTCAGCACATTTAGGCCTGCCTACGTGGCTGTGTAAGAGCCTTCCCCCTTACACTCTCTCAGCAATCGCGTGATGGCGTCGCGCAACAAAATTTTGCAGACGTCCAATGAACGCACGTGCTACCGGATGCTGTGGTGATGAAGGCGCGGGGAACGACTGAGCAAGTCAATAAACTTTCAGTAGGTTCAGCAAAATACAGTAAAACGCACACCTGGCTGATCCCACAATGGGACCAAGAGCTTTTTCCTGCTGGCGCAATTACGGCCACGCTGGACGGCCAGCTTTTGGTCTTCATGGGCGGGACTTCACAGAAAGCATGCCACTCTTTCTTGGTGTGCACCGAACCTAACGACACGCATTCCCAGGGCATATGAGACAAAGAAGTAGCCTCACCACAGGTTGCGCAAGAGCTATTTGGGTAAATGTCTTGATATATTGACGCATGCAAACCTTTGAAGAAAACAACGCTGTGGTTCATACTCATTTTTGATGTGAGAAGAAGAGAATATTTTTGTTGCTCTGGCTTGGTAGGGTTCTCGATGGGTGATCGAACGTTGAAGCTTGCTCTCGGGGTGTGGCCAAGCATTAAGTAGCTGTGTTTGGTTAATTGATCTATCATCGTTTATTATACTGCAATAGTTGTTTGATAAGTGTTTTTGTGCAGTTCAGACAAGACAAGATGCCCTTATCTTCGCCAGGGCCAGGGACTTTTCTTTGGTCTGCTTCTACGGATCCGAAGGAGGTGCCAGTAAATCTTTTCTTGCGCAATGGAATATCATCGGTTCCAGTGGCTCTAGTCCCGACCAATGACGGCATCATTCGGATGAAAAACCCGAAAATCATACAGACGGAATTACGGTCAGTGACGGCCCATTTCCAGTCCATAACGGAGGTCCGCCAGTTCGGCAGAGGAGGCATACTGTGCTTTTCGCCAGACCAGTCCTGTGTCCTAGATCTACTGAAGTGCTCGATGTTTGCATCCTAGCCGGTGAGCGCGTTCATACCTTCACATTTAGCATGTACCCGAGGTCTAGTGCGTGGCGTCGATGCTAACATGCCACCCTCCGAAGTACTAGAGCTGTTTTCGCCAGCAGGTGCTATTTCAGTTTATCGGTGTGGACGGGTGGTTGATAAGAACAAAATACCAACTGAGTCTTTAATTGTGATCTTTGCGGGATCAGTCGGACCATCAGAAATTAAGGCTTGGCCTTTAATTTACAGAGTAGAGCCGGTCTCACCTCGTCCGCTCCAATGCATAAAGTGTTGGCGTTATGGCCACACAATGAAAGGTTGTAGGTCAGCGATCAGGTGTAAGGTATGCGGGGAAGGTCATAATTCTAGCGGCTGTCAGAGTGATAAAGAAAAGTGTTGCCTATGTAACGAAGCTCATGCGGCTGATAGCTCTAGTTGTTCGGCAAAGGTACATGAACTGCAAATTCTAGAGATAGTAGAACGAAGACTATGTTCGCGTAAGGAAGCAGCACTTGAAATACAAGCACGAACACAAGGCTACGCTGGTGTAACAGCTCGTAATATGCCAACAATAGAAGCTCTCTCTGTCCCTATTGCAGAAGCGATTGAGAAGGCAGTGGAGAAGGCAACGGAGCGCATCGCTGGGAATCTTTGTGAGTCCTTGGCTCAGATTCTATCGCACCAGATGGCTCAAATGTTGGGTACAGAGGAAAACAACCTCAGTGCACCACGTAACATTAGTGACTCCTCGGAGTTTGCAAATGAGTATGACTCTGATACGCCACAGCAGGCTACGGAAGCCCTTCACATTCGTGACTCCCCTGAAATTTCAAAGGAGTATGGCTCCGATACGCCACAGCAACCTACGGTAGCTGCAGATTCAGTAAAGGAAGGTAGCGTATCTCAATGCGAGCTTACCAGGAAAGTGGAGGACTCAGACGAAATGGAGATGGATCCCCGATCGCTAAAGCGCTCGAGATCCCCTTTATATAAAAAAGGCATCGCACCTGTCAATTCAAAAACCAAAAAGTACCAGAAGAACACCCTGTCTAATGCTGATTTTTTAAAAATAAATATTCTAAACAAGGCCATCGCTGAGGCTATTTTAGAGCAAAAATAGGGTCACCTAAAATCCTTCATTGGAATTGCCGATCGATTCACTCTGCAACAACTGATATAATATATTTGGCATCAAAAGTTTCGTTACATATTATTGCACTACAAGAAACTTGGCTTTTATGCATCAGCCTTTTCAAATAAATAGATTCAGATCTTTCCGTCTAGACCGTCCATCGAAAGGTGGAGGTTTGGCATTTTTTATTAATAATAGAATAAGTCTCAAAGCAAAAATTGCGTATAAGCTCATGCCACCTCACAGTGAAATTCTCGCCTTACAATTAACCTTACCAGGATGCATGCCTTTTTTGGTAGTAGATGCATACTTTCCTAAAGGTGTAATAGATACTCGATGTTTAGACGCTGCAGTGACTTCTAGTTATCAAAATAAAATTCTAATTGGAGATTTCAATTCTCATCTTACGTGCTGGGGTTTCCGAACTGATCAATGCGGTAAGAGATTGTGGGAGTGGACAGCGGATAATAACTTGTGTTGTCTGAATTCAAGAACACCCACTTACATTAGTGATAGGTCTCGTTCAGCCTTAGATTTAAGCTTTGTGAGTTCATCACTCACTAGTTTGTCGTCGAGTGCGTGTGATTGTGCAACTAACAGCGATCATTTGCCTATAATTTTCGAGATTGCTTGCCAAGTTTCAATGTCAGGCTCTCAGACTCGAGTGTTTATTAATTACACCAAATTTAGCAAAGACTTAAAATCTGCTTTAGCAACTCATTCTGAAGAGCAAGAAGATACCAAAGCCATGAGACTAAGTGCTCTGATCAAAAGAACATATAAAAATGCAGAAGTCATTGTGGAATCCGCAAAGAGCACAATCCATAGTCCGTGGTGGAACTCGGACTGTGCCCGTGATTTCCGACAAAGAAAGGCAGCTTGGAAAAAACTTATGTATAACCAGTGCCCTCAAAACTGGTCTGATTACAAATATCACGCTGCAAGTTTTAATCGCACAGTCTCTTTAGCTAAGGAACAATATGATAGAAAACATTATGATCACCTTTCGAAAGCTTGTATCAAAAAGGCGCTGTTTAGGTTCATGAGATCACGTAAAATTATGCCATCTCCAAATAATATAGGGTTTGAGATTATGTCCTTGGAAGAAACAAAGAAATCCTTAGAAACCATGGCTAAAGGCCTGGAGTGTAGATTTACATCAACTAAGCCTTACGATCTACAAAAATCAGCGTCCACGATTGAAGGTACTGAAGTTACAGAGGAAGAGTTAGCACAAGTGATACAAGGTTTGCCCTCGTCAGCTCCTGGTCCGGATGGAATCACAACTGCTATGATAAAAATATCATTCAAATTATCACCATGTGACCTACTAAACACTGTAAATGATTCGTTAAAATATGCCTGGATTATGTATGAGTGGAAATTAGCTAAAATAGTGCCGATACAAAAAAGACAAGGATTCGGATTTGTCATAGAAAACATTCGACCCATTTCTCTTACATCTAATATGCTGAAGCTCATCGAAAGAGTGCTCAATAAAAGAATTCTAATATGGATGGAGGAAAGTTCGATATTAAATCCAAATCAAATTGGCTTCAGAACAGATTGTTCAATCTGGTGTGCACACGCAGATTTAGAAAGCCGCATTCAGCTTGCTCGCAAAAAAAGACAACATGCGGCACTAGTGACATTGGATATAGCTAAGGCATACGATAGTGTAGAAAATTCAGTTTTATTAGACATATTAGAGAGCCACAATCTCCAAAAATATATATTGGCGTGGGTGAGAGAATTTATGAGAGGAAAAGAGTTCTATTGCTTTAAGAATGGTTGCGCATCGTCAAAGTGCAAACAAACACGTGGTGTCCCCCAAGGCGCTCTATTATCACCAGTTCTATTTAACATCTTAATGAGCACTTTACCGCATTGCCAGGACGTGAAGGTGTTTGTATATGCTGATGATATTGCATTTTTCACGGCACATAGTGACATATATTCTTCATATCAAAAGCTACAGAGATATGTCAATATGCTGGAGAGATGACTAGATGCAGTCTGCATGACCTTAAATGTAAATAAGAGTGTAGTATTGATATTCTTGTTATCCGATCGCATCTCAATTTCAATATGTTATAAACAAGAGCCCATTCAACAGGTGGAATCTCTAAAATATTTGGGAATAATTTGTAATGCCAACCTAAACTGGACTCCCCACATAGAAAGCATGGCATCTAAAGCACAACGCGCCATAGGAATTCTTCGTAGAGTGAGCAGCCGCCGATATGGTCTACGCAGAAGCACGATGGTGATGATCTATAAAATGTATATGCGACCAATCCTAGAATTCGGGTGCGTATTGTTCTCAGGTGGCCCTGCCTATAAAATAAAGCCTCTGGTTATGCTGGAACGAGAAGCCTTGAGATTGTGTCTAGGACTTCCGAGGTTTGTAAGGAACAATGTTTTGTATCAGGAAGCACGATTACCGACATTGCCTTGCCGTTTTCGTATCCTAACGGTTCAGACGTTTCTGAAATTTTATAGCTATGCGCCAAGACGATCTGAGTATGATTTTATAAATGACAAGACAGCTTTTTTCACGCCCATTGGCCACGGTTTCGAACACCTCAAATTGCTTTTATCCAGAAACAACTAAATAGGTTAAATGTAAAAATTCGAGATGTGATTGCTGCGCAGGATACAAATCAAATTCTTAAGATTGAATTTGATGAGATTATTCCCTCTAAGCCCAAATTACAATCCTACACGGTCTTAAATAGGCGACTGCAGGATTATCTTGCACACACAGAAACGAATAATATTATAGCCACAGATGCTTCAGTATTGGATGAAAAGACAGGTGTAGGTATATACTCACCGTCGCTTGACTGGTGTTTTTCATTAAAATTGCCGGATTTCACCCCGGTTTTTGAAGCTGAGCTGTTGGCAATAGTTCTAGCGCTGCGAAAGCTACCTTTGAATGCCGCTAACGCCATCATAATAACGGATTCCCTGTCAGTATGTACGTCGATTACGGCGTCAACAAAATTGATGGTCTTAAAGACGCTCCTTATGCTAGTTCCTCCTCAGCTACAGCTACTGAAATTAGTATGGGTACCCGGTCATTGCGGCTTAGAAGTAAA
The DNA here is from genome assembly GCA_013436015.1 of Rhipicephalus annulatus. NCBI lineage: Eukaryota > Metazoa > Arthropoda > Arachnida > Ixodida > Ixodidae > Rhipicephalus > Rhipicephalus annulatus. The sequence goes on along the minus strand of WOVY01001071.1, from coordinate 61,530 downwards.
TGAAATCGCCGACTCTCTAGCACGAGCAGAATTGGAAGGGCCGGTACTATCAGTCCTTCCCGAAGTGGCCACTATAACTGCTACAAGATACAGAAAGCTTGCGCTCAGTGCAGACGCTATGGAAGCAATAATGTCAACACCAGAATTTACTCACTTTGTACCGGTGACGCATTGACGACTACCGGTGACGCATTGTCAACTTGTTGCTCTCCTTAACAAGTTTCGCTCTTCTTTCGACTTTCAAGAACCTGCTTTGGGCCGCACCACGACTATCACTCATACTATTGACACCGGCTCACATTCGCCTCTGCGGCAGCGTCCTTACCGCGTTTCCGCCGAAGAGTGCCGCGTCATTACGGAGCAGATAGACGACATGCTTAAACGTGGAGTAATACAGCCTTCTCAAAGCGCTTGGTCATCACCTGTCGTTCTGGTAAAGAAAAAAGATGGCACCGTTCGATTTTGCGTGGACTATCGCTGCTTAAACAAGATTACGAAGAAAGATGTCGACCCGCTACCACGAATAGACGATGCTCTTGACTGTTTACAAGGCGCCGAGTACTTTACATCCTTGGATCTGCGTTCTGTGTATTGGCAGGTGCCAATGGCTGAATTTGATCGCCCTAAAACAGCCTTCGTAACGCCAGATGGCCTATATGAGTTCAAAGTGATGCCATTTGAGCTCTGCAACGCACCTCCCACATTTGAGCGCATGATCAATACCATCTTGCGTGCCCATAAGTGGAAAACTTGCTTGTGTTACCTGGACGACATCGTAGTCTTTTCGTCGGATTTCCCAACACATCTTGTTCGCCTCCACGAGATTCTGACGTGTCTAACTTCTGCGGGCCTACAACTTAACTCCAAGAAGTGCCACTTCGCAGCAGAAAAACTAACCATCTTGGGACATGTCATCACAAGAGACGGTGTTCTTCCGGATCCCAATAAGCTTCGGGCTGTCGCTGACTTCCCATTGCCTACATCACTGAAAGCCCTAAGAAGTTTCGTCGGTCTCTTCTCCTACTTTCGTCGCTTCGTGCGCAACTTTGCGTCCATCATCGCACCTCTCACGAGTCTGCTTTCTAACAGCACAGGTATATCTGCATGGTCACCTGCATGTGACGACGCATTTCGCCAGCTGCGCCGCCTGCTGACCTCACCACCCATTCTTCGTCACTACGACCCCGCTGCTGCCACAGAAATTCACACCGATGCAAGTGGCATCGGTCTTGGTGCAGTTTTGGCACAAAGGAAAGGCACCCAAGCCGAATACGTAGTCGCCTATGCAAGTCGCGCTCTAAAGTAGGCTGAATTGAATTACTCCGTGACAGAGAAGGAGTGTTTGGCCATAATCTGGGCCTTGACGAACTTTCGCCCGTACCTTTACGGCCGCCCTTTCGACGTGGTCACAGACCACCACGCTCTATGTTGGCTGTCCCCATTGAAAGACCCGTCCGGACGCGTGGGACGTTGGGCACTTCGATTACAAGAATACGACATCCGTGTAGTATATCGTTCCGGTCGCAAGCATGCGGATGCCGATGCACTTTCGCGATCGCCATTAACCCCAGATGTGGCTTCTCTGTCACAACTTTTTACCATCTTGTCACCAATAGACACCACTGACATGCTTTCGGAGCAGCGTAAAGATCCATACCTTGCATTATTACTCGACTACCTTACCGATCCGTCTGCTGTCCCTTCCACGAGAGCGCTACGCCGACAAGCAGCTCACTTTTCCGTGCGAGACAGCATTCTGTACCGCCGCAACTACATGCCTGGTGGTCGGAAGTGGCTCCTTGCTGTCCCAACTCATATGCGCTTTGACATCGGCATGAATTTCCATGCAGACCCTCAAAGTGCTCACGCAGGTGTCCTGAAAACATACGAAAGGCTGCGCCAACGATATTACTGGCGAGGAATGTATCGCTTTGTGCAGAAATACGTTGTCTTGCATCACTTGCCAACAGAACAAGACACCTCCGCGGCACCTTACTGGCATGTTACAGCCGCTCCCATGCCCGGCTCGCCCATTCGACCGCGTGGGTATCGATCTCTATGGCCCTCTTACATATAGTCGCTCTAGAAACCGGTGGATTATTGTCGGCGTCGATCATCTGACACGCTACGCTGAGACTGCAGCTCTACCAGCAGCGACCCACGAAGTTGCACTCTTCATTCTCCGCAGCTTCATTCTCCGCCATGGGGATCCACGGGAATTACTCAGTGATAGGGGTCGAGTGTTCCTGTCGGAGGTCATCCAAGCTATTCTCGCTGAATGCAACATCATCCACCGGAAATCTACCGCATACCATCCACAGACGAATGGTCTCACTGAACGGTTCAACCGCACACTTGGCGACATGCTGAGGATGTACACCTCCTTCGACCACACTAACTGGGACGCTGTCTTGCCTTTTGTTACCTTCGCTTACAACACCGCGACGCAAGCGACTACCGGTTTTTCCCCGTTCTTTCTGTTGTACGGCCGCGAACAGTCCCACCCAATCGACACCGTACTCCCGTACCGCCCTGATGCATCGGAGTGCTCCCCGCTTTCGGAAGTCGCCAGATACGCTGAAGACTGCCATCAGTTGGCTCGGTCTATGGCAAGTGAGGCTCAAGGTCTACAAAAAACCCGACATGATGACGCTCATCACATAGCGCCTACGTTTCGTACTGGCTCCCTCGTGTGGCTATGGGTGCCCCCGCACGTTCCTGGCCTGTCTTCTAAACTACTGGCTCGGTACCATGGTCCATACCGTGTCGTTGACGCAACCTCACCATTGAATTACATCATCGAGCTCTTAACACAATCGCCAGATTTGCGCCGTCGAGGACGCGAGACCGTACACGTCGACCGTCTCAAGCCCTACTACGACCCCCTCATTGCGCCTACTCCCTGAGTCGCCAGGATGGCTACTCTTCAACCCGGGGGTATTGTAGTAGAGCATACGCACTAACGTGTATGCGCCTTCCAAAGAGAAGGAAAAACCCCGTGCTCTGATTGCACGAGAACCTGGGCCGCCTTTTGCCAGACTTGTCGTACGGCCATTTTTCGTTGCGACATCGTTGCGACTTCTCCGGTTCAATAAACGTCATCACAACTTAAGTTTCCATGGAAAATTCATTGGTGTCCTACAAAACAGTTGGAAACCATAATAACCAGATTTCGTTGTCGTGTCCCCCCGTTAAATTTCTATTCACATAGAGCTGGTCTGCCGATATCACCACTATGCAACTTTTGTTCAGAATTGGAAACAATAGAGCTATATTTTTTATCATGTCGCCGATACAAATTGCTCAGGAAAACATTCTTAGTCCTCCCATTCGCTAGCCTGGGGCTGAATTTCACTATAGAAAACATATTTTCCTTCGGTGCTTACGATCTGGGCTTCAGCCACGAGAATGTTTTCTACGCAGTTTGCAAGTACCTGAATGAAAGTAAAAGAATTAAGCTTTTAATTGCGTGATTATTATTCGTGCAAAAAAATAATTCCAACGAACACAAGAGCATTGTTTAGCCACGCTGATTATTATTCAAGGTAATGAATAATTGTCTTATCTGAACGAGTGACAAGCAACTATTGCACTCCTTTCAATCTGCATAGGGCCATTTCTTTTTTTCTTTCTTTTTTCTGGTGGGTGGTTTCGATATTAAAAATAATCTTACTTAATTAAGTCATCGATTCTTGGCCAATCCCCCTGAGTGGGTACGAGCCATGTCTGTGGAATCAACATCAACATCAACTGCTCTGGCCTCAGGAGCTACAGAAGAAGAAGAATAAGAAGAAGAAGAAGAAGAAGCTTGTCGATCGCTGTGAGGGACGGAAGTTGCAATCACTAGACTGCGCTGTCAAATTCCACAGCTTAATTTATATTTACACAGAGCTGGTCTGTTTGTGGAGTAAATGAGTCAACTGAAGATTATCTCATTTATTGTAATAGATTCTCTGTATTACGTAAAAACACTTTAGGAGCCATTTTCCACCTTCTCGGAACGGATTTAAATGCTGAAAATGTGCTTTCTTTCGGGGCTTTGTGTCTAGGCAACAGCGACGGGAAGATGGTTGACGCATTGCAGGAGTTCGTCAAAAGTTCAAAGAGGTTTAAGTGTTGAAATCATTGTTCGGTAGATTTTGAAATTTCCAAATTCATTTTAAATCAAATACGACGCTTTATTGCATTACACAACAGATTATTCACAATTCAACCATCAAATTTGTCTTGTTGCATCTTACTTTTATGACACGTAAATGGATTAATTTTAATCTGTTATTAAACAAGAAATTCATGAACTCTATCCGGTTCTTGGCCAATCCCCTATCGTAGATATGTGTCACTTCGTCAAAGATGTTGACTTCACTTGACTTTTTAGAACTCACCAGAGCCTCCACAGAGAAGTTCGTGTGCTCGAACGCGCAAGTAGCTGGTTGTGTTTGCTCTAGGGTTCTGGCCTAAATTTGTGTAGTGGCTGTAGTTTCTTTGTCTTTGTTAGGTCTTCCTATAGTGCTTTTACAGATATGTAAGCGCTTTTAGCGCTAGAAAGAGCACTCAGATGCTGTTTTCTTCACCTAGACCAGGGGCTTTCCTCTGGTCTGCTTCACTTTCGCCACTGGAGATACCAGTGGATCAGTTTCTGCGCAAAGGCATTCCCGCTGTTCCTGTGGCCCTCGCCCTTAGTAATGACGGCTTCCTTCGGATGAAGAGTCCGAAAGTGGTCCAGGTGGAGCTTAGAGCTGCCACGTCTCACTTCCACAGCATCACAGAGGTGGTATTCTATGTTTTTCATCTGATCAGCTCTGTGTCCAAGACATTCTGAAGTGCTCGAGTTTCGCGACCAATTCGGTGAGCGCCTTTATTCCTCCGCATCTGGCATGTGTGAAAGTTATTGTTCGCGGTGCCGATGTTAACTTGACCCCGTATGAGGTATTACAGATGTTTGCTGTGGCTGGTACTATCTCCGTTTACAGGTGGGCACGACTGTTTGAGAAGCGGAAGATCCCGACTGAGTCGGTAATTGCAACTTTTGCTGGAGCGAATATCCGAAGCGAAATCAAGGCATGACCCCTAATATACAGAGAGGAACCGCTATCACTGCGACCACTTCATTGTACGAAGTGCTGGCGATACGGTCACACTATTAAACGATGCATGTCAGAACTCAGATGCCGGCTGTGTGGTGACAACCACAAAACAAATGACTGCAAAGCTGAAGAAGAGAAATGTTGTCTCTGCAACGAACAACACTGTGCAGATAGTCCTGATTGCTCAGCTAAGGCTCGAGAAATACAAATTCTTGAAATCGTAGGGGGTAGGCGCTGTTCTCGACGAGAAGCCATAGAGTAAATACAGGCCAGAACTCAGGGGTATGGCAGTGTTGCAGCACGACATATCTCGGAAATGGATGGATCGATTTCCCTGAATGTCGCGGAGGTCACAGAAAAGGCTCGAGAAAAAGCCATGGAACGACTGGACGGCATCTAACCTTTGTGATTCTCTATCTCAAATTTTGGCTAACCAGATGTCTCGCATATTTGGTACAACGGGAGAGTCAGGCGTAGTATTCTAACATGTTGAAAGTTCACGACCAATAATTGACGGTGAATCTGAAACTGCGCCATCGTATTATGCGTCTGCAGGAGCCTCTGCAATAGGCGTCCAGAGCCAAAATTAGGAATTGGGAACCGCACCATCGTATTATCCGTCTGAAACACCTTATGAAGTCGATATACAGAATCAAAGTGAGGACAAAGATGCTGATACAATAAATTCAGATGACATGGATTTGGACCCTAAGTTCCTAAACGATCTAGATACTCTCTGTCAAGGAAAACTAACTCACCAAAACAGACAAAGAACAAAAAGTATCTGAAGGAAAATGAGAGCCTTTCACAGAGAGATTTCTTGAAAGAAAGCATTCTAGATAAAGCTGAAGCGGAAGCAGATCTCTCGAAACCATAGGGTCGCTTAAGATTCTCCTTTGGAATTGCCGATCAATTTATTCCGCATCTATGGATTTAGTATATTTGACTTCTGAATTCGCTCCTGATATTATAGCATTACAAGAGACATGGCTATCTGTACATAATTTTTTCCAGTTAAATAACTTCCGGTCTTTTCGACTAGGCAGTCCATCGAGAGGTGAGGTTTAGCTTTCTTTATAAATAATAGATTTATTATGAAATCAAATGTTCATACAACCCTATGTCTCCAGAATGCGAAATATAGGCAGTAGACATTACATTACCCAATTGCAGTTTTTTCACCCTAGTTAATATGTATCTTCCGGATGGAGTTCAAGTCACATGAAGTTTGGATGTAGCTACAAAATTGTGGTGCAAGGACAAAGTTTTAGTTAGAGACTTTAATTTTCACCACACGAGCTGGTGTTTTAGAACTGATCTGAATGGATAACGCTTGTGGGAGTGAACAATGGCTAATGACCTGACGTGCCTGAGCGTCAGAACCCTCACATTTATTCGTAATCACTCCAGGTCGGCTTTAAATTTAAGTTTTGTCAGTTCGGCTATTACTACTTCTTCTTGGAAAGTGCTGGACTGTGGCGCCAACAGTGACCACTTACCGATAAGTTTTGAAATTTATTGCCCGAGAATTCTATCTTGTTCAATTGTAAGAGTATTTGTAAATTACACTAAATTTAAGAATGATCTGTAGTCAACATAGGCTTTTCACTCGGAAGAGAGCGATGATACAAACGCATTGAAGATAAACGCAGTCATTAAAATATCCTACAAAAGAGCCGAGTTTATTGTTTAATCCACAAAAAGAGTATATAGCCGTTGGTGGATTAACGCATGTACAAGAGAGCACCGACGACGTCAGGCAGCTTGGAAGCAGCTCTTACATAATCAATCCCCCCAAAACTGGGCCGATTATAAATTCATTGAAGCGGGCTTTAAGACTTTAAGACAACGGTAGCTCAAGCTAAACAAGAATATGACAGAAGACATTGTGAATACCTGTCGAAGCCTAAATATATGAAAGCACTGTTCCGATATATGAGAGCTCGGAAAATCTTGCCATCACCAGTTAATGCAGCTTGTGATAATCTGTTGGCGTAAGAAATGACCACTACCTTAGAGGCAATCGGTAAAGGTCTTGAAAGCAGATTTACTTCAATATTGCCAAACAATTGGCACAGGTTACGAAAAAGTCTGACTTTGACAAAGTGACACAGACTGAAGTATCCAACGTGATTAAACATTTACCCTGTGCACTTCCTGGCCCAGATGGAATCATAGTACCCATGAATTAAATTCTGTTCATTTTATCGCCTAGTGACGTCGCCAATGTTATTAACTACTCCATAAAAAACTCATGGGTGCCGCAGGATTTTAGGATAGCAAAGCTCATTCCTATACTAAAGAATCCAGGTGTAGGATTAACAGTTGATAATATCAGACCAATCTCTCTAAAATCTAACATGATTAATTTAGTAGAGAGGGTCCTACATTGCCGAGTAAGTATCTGGATGGCACACAATTTAGTGATAAAACCGAACCAAATCGGCTTTCGTAGTGATTTCTCTCTTTGGTGTGCCCATGCTGATTTAGAGAGCCGAATACACCTCGCGCGAAAAAGAAGGCAATACGCTGCTTTAGTAATGCTTGACATAGCCAAGGCGTATGACAGTGTGGAGCACTTCATTTTGTTAAATACGCTAAAGAGACTGAATTTCCCGCATTCTATTGAGTGGGTGACAAAATTTTTAAAATCAAGAGAATTCTACTGCATCAAGGATGGATGTTCCTCATCTATATTTAAATAAACGCGTGGAGTTCCCCAAGGAGCAGGTTTATCTCAAGTGTTATTTAATGATTTAATGAGCACAATTCCAACAGATCAAAAAGTTACTGTCTATATTTATGCTGATGACATCGCATCCTTTGCTGCTGATTGTGATATTTACTCACAACTTAAATTACAAAGATATTTAACATATTAGAAATTTGGTTGCAGTCGATTTCTTTATCGTTATATGTCATCAAAAGTGCGCTCTTGGTGTTTCCGCTTGCAGACCCGATTTCAATTTCAATTCTATATAAGCAGGAACCCATCCAGCAAGCAGACTATATAAAATATTTGGGAATCATTTATAATGACAAACTTAACTGGTGTCCACACATAGAGTTTATAACTACCAAGGCAGAGCGAGCTTCAGGCTTGCCGCACAAGCTATGTAACCGGAAATATGGGTTACGGAGGCACACCTTGATAATGTTGTACAAGTTGTGTATGCACCCCATCATAGAATTCGGATGCATACTATTCTAGGGTGGCCCTGCTTATAAAACAAAACCTCTGGTTGTGTTGGAGTGACAAGCACTGCGAATGTATCTGGGACTTCCTAGGTTTGTGGCTATCAACGTACTTCACCAGGAAGCGCTCCTGCCTACACTACTTTGTCGATTTCGAATTTTGACCGTACAAGATTTTTTTTTAAATTTTATAGCTTACCAGCAAGAAGATCTCAATATGCTTTTATCGCAAACCCAGACGCCTTCTTTCTTGCTCATTGACCACGGTTTCACACACCTCAGATGATGTTTGTACAAAAGAATCTACAAAGTGTAAATGTGAACATTAGAAATGTAATTGACAATAATGACTCAAATTGTCATGTTATAATTGAGTATGATGATATATTCCCCAAAACGCCTAGTTACAATCTCTCAAAATTTTACATATTATATTATGAGATTACTTGGAGCATGCAGAAACTAAAAATATAATAGCCACAGATGCTTCCGTAAATAATCAAAAGGCAGGTGAAGGCATTGCCTCTGATTCGCTTGACTGGTCCTTTTCAGTGAGACTGCCTGATTTTACTCCAGTTTTTGAAGCAGAGCTCGTGGCGATGATTTTAGCTCTTTGAATACTTCCGTCAAATCCAAACAACGCAGTCATAATGATGGATTATCTTTCAGTTTGTGCAGCTCTGACAGCTTCAGAGAACTCTCGAATTCTAAGGACATTCAAAACATTAGTACCACTGCACTTGAGACTCCTGCGATTATTATGGGTTCCGGGATACTGTGGATTAAGACTAAATGAATTGGCCAATTTCTTAGCACGAGCCGCACTTGATGGCCCAGTTCTATCCACACTGCCAGATGTTGAATATATTACAGCAATAAGATATCGAAAATCAGCAATCTCCACTGATACGATAGAAAAAGTAGCTACACGGACAGAATATAACCACCTCAAGTTTCCATGGCGACCCCACTGGAGCCAGTCCAAAAAGCTTGAAGTTTTAATTACTAAATTTCGATGTTGAGTCCCCCCCCCTAAACCTGTATCTACACAGAGCTGGTCAGACAACATCACCCCTCTACACATTCTGCGGAAAAATGGAATCACTAGACCATTATTTTTTGTATTGTCGCCGATACGCTATACTTCTAAAAAGGTTACTAGTTATTCCATTTCTGAAAATAGGCGTTACATTGACGGCGGAAACTGCACTAAGCTTTGCTTCTTCAGTTTTCAGACATTGCTACGGGGATGCTATTAATGCCGTTTGCGATTATATTCAGGCAACCAAGCGTATACCTTTGTGATCTTCAATCAAATAATTATTATTTATTAATCCCCCCTTAAGAATTTTAAACTGCAAAGTTAAGTAAACGCAGCTGAGTGATAATCACAACACCTGAAATCTTTAAATTTCTCAAATTGACTTTTCTAATTTTTTCTCATTTACTCTCTATTTATGTCGTTTTCCTTACATTAGTCATATTATAATACAAATTCATTACACATAGTTAAAATCATCACAGCAAAACTGCACTACGCTTTCTTGGTCAATCCCCCTGAGAGGGTATGAGTCATCAGTCCAGGGAAACAAACAAACAAACAACTCGTGGCTGTCGGTATTGATCTGTTGGCGACATTATAGTGGAGGGGCTGGTTACGTGTACTTCAGCAGTGTCAGCCATCTTGGAGACAGCTACGTCTCCTAGAGCAAGATCCAGCCACCACCTGCGTGGTTTCCCTGACTTAGGTCCCATAGCATCGACACCCAGAAAGATGACAGCTTCAATGATAAGCCAGGTGGTCCAAACGAGCGATGTCTACGGTTCTCTTCTAGCGCACGTTCTTCATGCACCACAGACACCAAAACCATTTCATAGAGATTTCTTAGAAGATGTTGATGACTGGCTCGACCACTTTGATCAAGTTGCTAGTATCGATGAATCGGATGATGTTCGCAAGCTGCGCATTGTTTACTTCTACTTTGAAAATTCTGCAAAGACGTAGTACGAGAACCACGAGTGCTCCTTTTCGACATTGTAAGAGTCTAGCCGACAGGCTCCGTGACGCCTACCGCAACGTCGAAAGCCATATTCTACAGGAACGAGCGGGCGAACGAACGCGTTTCCAGGTTTGCCGAGGACATTATTCGGCTCTTCAGGCGCGTGGACCCTGCCATGCTGGAAGAAAAGAATGTACGGCATTTGATACGTGGTGTAAAGAAACAACTTTTTGCTCGACTGTTGGCAGTCAGTCCCCCGATGACTGTCGCCGAGTTCACTCGTCAGGCAACCTTCATAGAGCGTACTCTGCAGCAGTGGTCGTCGCAACATGAACGCCACACCCCGGCCATCACATGTTCTCTCGGATTTGATAGCGATAGACAGGCCCTCGTAGACTTCATTTGAAGTATCGTGCGGAATGAATTCCGACAGTTTCAGGCAGTGGGATCTGGTCAACCTGTGCAAGACATCACGGATGTAATCAGAAAAGAAGTCCGACAGGTAGTCGCATCACTGGCGCCAACCGCACCACCAATACCCGAGGACCCAGTCCTGACATATGGGGTGGCATTGAAATCTCCTGCGCCACCAGCTAGAGGTCTAGTTATGTGAACAATGTACCAGGCTATGCCCCCTTTCAGGACACTGTTTCGAGTCTGCCTCAAGGCTCAAGGTTTCCAAGCTCACCTTCCTATCTCCCTCCGCGAAATCGAAACCAATCTCATGGGCCAGAGAACCCCTTCGACTGTTCGGAATCACCAATTGAGCTCACTATCCACTCACCGGTCCACGTCACCCAGTTTGCCCTCATCGCCTTCCGCTCCTTGCTCCTTCCAGTAGCCGGTCACCAAGTCAGCGCAGGGGAAACTAGGAACGGCGACCTCTGGGGGTTAAGTCACGGTCCGGTGAACTGTTAAAAACCCTCCTTTGACGCAAAGACCCGATCATCCCCAACCCAGTTTTTCAGTGCTCCCCGACAACAGATAGATCGTTTCTGCCAAAATTGTCGTCTTCGTCGACAACCCTGCTGTCAACACCCTCGTCGACACCGGTGCCGACTATTCCGTAATAAGCACCGCACCGGCATCCCAACTGAGAAATGCTACCACACCGTGGCAAGGGCCCCCGTTTGCGCACGACAGGTGGCTATCTGGTGATGCCTACCGGTATGGGCACGACGCGCATTCGAATCTCTACGTCGACGTTCACATGGTCTATCCTCGTATTGCGTCTGTGCTCTTGGCTAATCATCCTGAGAACGGACTTTTTTCGTGAATATTGCGCAGTCATCAACCTCCGCGAATTACTTGTGTCGTTCAGGGATCGTTTTAGTGCTGCAACTGATGGTATCCAATTCTCTAAGAGAGCGCTTATTGACGATTTTATGACTCTCTCGCCACGAAGCAGCCTCTTTGTCAAGTTCGAATTAGGACAGGACGTGTCTGACACAATAATTACAGAGGCCGATTTGTCTCTCCACATTTGACGACAAATCTGCGTTGACCGAAGAATCATTCGGCCGAGCAACAGACATGTTCATTTCCTGGTCATGAGCTCCAGCGACGAATATCGCCACCTTACGAGACGCATTGGCATTGCATATTTAGAAGAACTTGCTGAAACCCAAGATTTGTGCACGTTAGCCTTCCTTTCGTTAAAAAACCACCCTGACAAGGCCTTCGCGGGCACTCTCAACGTGAACGAGTGTCAACCTGGGGCACAACAAGGAAGCTTTTTGCGTATACTCGGATTATTCCTAGACTTTTTAGCTACTTCGTCGAAGGTTCACAAAACGCCTCTTGCCCAGCATCATATTATTACGGAAACCACTGAAAGACCCACTCGACAACATGCCTATAGGGTGTCGCAAAAGAAAAAAGACGCTATACGTGACAAAGGCCGACGGAAACTTCAGAACGACGTCATCTAGCCATCAACCAGTTCCTGAGCTTCGCCACTCGTGTTAGTAAATAATAAGGGTGGTATGTTGCGCTTTTGCGTTGATAACCGTAGATTGAACAAGGTCACTAAGAAGAACATTTATCTCCTACCCCACATAGATGACTCAGTAGACCGTATATAAAATGCTAAGTATTTTTCGTCCAAATGTTTGCGTAGCAGCTACTGGCAAATTGCAGCTGACGAGCGTGACCATAAAAAGATGGCTTTTATTACTCCTGAGAGCCTGTATGATTATAAAGTCTTGCCTTCCGGTCTATGCTCAGCGCCATCTACCTTCCAAGATTGATAGATATGGTTCTCATGGGGCTCAAAGGGAAATCATGTCTGTTTTTTTTTTGACGACATCATGGTCTTTGCAGATGCGTTGGAAGAACACGTCCAGCGCCTTCAGGCAACTAGAATAGCGGGGCTTTCTCTCAAACTACAGAAATGCGATTTCGGATACGAAGACCTGAAGTTTTTTGGTCATGTTGTGAGCATTGCTGGCATGCGGCCAGACTCGGAGAAAATCCGCGCCGTTGCCGCCTTTCCCGTGCCCACTAATAAGCGCAACCTACGACAATTTCTGGGGCTCTGTGAGTACTACAGGCACTTTGCGAAAACATTTTCGAAGATCACTGAACCCCTCAACAAGCTTAAAAAAACGGTGTTTTGTTTGTTTCGTTTGTTCAGTGAGCCAGCAAGAAAACGGGCTCACTGAGCGACTCAAGAGGACAATTGCAGACATGTTTTAAATGTATGTGGGCATCGATCAAAAGAACGAAGACAATATTCTTCCTTACGTAACTTGCATATAATAATGCTGTACGAGAAAGTACCGGTTTCATACCTTTTAGTTTGGTCCATGTTAGGGGGGTAGCGACAATGCTTAATGCCATGCTCCTGTCCGAGAACCTAGGAATGTATTCCTCGGATGCCACCAAATTTGCGCTACGCGCAGAGGAACCCCGTCAACTCGCTCGTCACCATATTCAGAGTCACCGAACTGCCGAAAAACGCTGCAACACTCTTCGTCATCGTGAAGTTATTTTCAATACTGGTGATGAAGTCTGGTTGCGGACCCCTATACGACAGCGTAGCCGTTCAGATAAGCTAGTTCCCTGCTACTTCGGCCCTAACAAGGTCGTACGACGTCTCAACGACGTTACTTACGAGGTTACCCCCGAAGGTACTTCGAGACGTTCCCGCCGCCCCCCGCAAACTGAAGTCGCTCACGTTTCAAGGCCCAAATGGTACTTTTCGCGCTGTGAATCAACAGTGGAGTGACTGACTTTATTGATGACTTTGCGTCATTTTTTACGTTTTCTTGTTTTTTTACGCTCTTTCCTGCTTTTTCATTTGAATCCTGACTCACAACCGACTACGTTATTTTGCGTTACGCCATTTGTTTTGCTTATTAGTGCCCTTCGTCTTATTATTTTTGTTTTTCGCCTTCATGCACAGCATCGAGACGATGCTTCTTGGGCGAGGGGGTAATGTGGCATGCCACCCTTTAAGGAAGAGCCGCTGTGGCTCATACTAGTTTTGGCTGTGAAGAACAGAACGTTTTGTTGCTGTGGTTCCAGTCAACTCCTGGCTGTCAGTCTTCTTCTGTTCGCGACAATATGCAAGTGTCCTCTGTTTGCGACAATGCAATATGCGCTCGTCCTCGTCTCATGTGTTGTCGGAAGTTTTTTCACTGAGAATTTTAAGTATTCTTTATTAACTAGCCCAATCCGACACTTTACTACAATTGAGGGTCATGAATTTAGGTATGAGTAATTTTGCAGGGGTCTAAGCCTGACTGCCTGTGGCCTCTGAGCTTGAATTGAGGCGACGGGCACACTGCTCATTCAAAGTAAAATGATTTCGCTACTTCATTGTGGGTGCTTGGTGCATGCCTGTGTACGGGAGAAAAAGTGGTCCGATCCGACGGTAGCGCAATCGGTAGAGTCACGTGCAGCCTTGTGAGCCGATTCACCGAGCTTAGGAGCCATCCGTTCGATTGCCCCGATGTGGGCAGTCGGAGTGACCACAAGCTTCTCGCTTATTTCTTCGATGATTTGGGTGTTGCTATGCAAGATCTTGGTTGAGACGAGTCTGATCTCCTCTTGAATCCGCCTATTAGCTGATCTGGGCGAAAGCCGAGGTTGTTGGGCCCGTTTCTCAGCCTCGGCAATCTCTTCCATGTCCTTGTGTAGGCCGAGCCGAAGAATGTCCTCGGTGTGTGTTCTTACTGGTAGCCCCACTGCTCGTTCGGGCATTGATTCTGTCCCGCTTATCTCTTTGCAAGTTGTGCGCGGCCACCGTGTAGGGGAAGTGACAGCACAAAGGCGTTGATTACCCAAAGCAGTTTGTCCGTTTGAGAACTCTGAGTTGGTGAGTTGGTTCGTGACTATCGAGGCGACGAGCATTGTCAGCTTTTGCAATGAGTTTGCACAATGCATTGCTTTTGCAGTTACAGGTATCTGTGAACATATTCAGGGCTCTTGTGCTGTCAAGCCTGGGTATCGGGTGGATACTCCGAGGTGGTTACTCCAGTCCTTAGGTCTACCCCCCCCCCTTTTTTTTGATAAAGCGGAAGTTTGGATTTGGCCAGGAAACACCCGAGTCCGGTGGTTGGCAGGTACTGTTCCGTGCCGTCTACGACCTCTTGCATGGTACTTTCGCCCTTTTTTTACTACCACTGGTGAACCAGATTTTGAAGTCATCGCAGGATATGTTGTGGTTGGTACCTTTGACTTGAACCAACTGCTTTAAAAGTTCGACCACGGAGATGTCGAAGCGAGCATATAATATGAGATAGCCTTCTGAGATTCCCCATGGGCCCAGGAGTACTTCGTAAGACATAAAGTTGACGCAAGCGCTGCATCGCATGCTACTCATGAATCCCTTTTATGAGAAATTGTGTAACTTTTCGTAGAGCAACATGGAGAAATATAAGGTTTGATAGCTGAGAGGTGAAAAGCTTTACATCTTTTGGCCTTACCATTCTATTCCGCATGAAGTGGTTTTAAAAAGCAAAAATGGCCAAATGCATGCCAAAGCGGAAGGGCGAACCTGAGAAACAAGGGCCTTATTCGCAGGTGACCACTTTGGGAGATATCTCCGCGACATCACTTTCAATACGATCTGATTAGCTAGTTCAGGCGTTGCGGGCAGGCGTAGTCACCTCATTCACACAACAACGTGGAGTACAGGCTCTTTATCGTGACATTTTCACCGAACGTCATTGTCTTAGAATACGGCTAACCATATCACACTCTGCTATCAAGCTTCCAGATTATAGAATGAAAACTTCTCACAAATATTTGTACGAGTGCTCGAAGAGAGCTTGCGCTACAGCAAGTTCTGATGCTTTAGTATTTATATCAGTGATAACATAAAATATGTATACGCAAAATAAACTAGCTAGTAGATAGCCATACATAAGCCCTCCTTCGTTTTTTAAGCATACCAAGTACCTGTCGAAAATTCAGGCTAAGATCCGGTTCATGTCGAACCACGGATCTTAGACCTTAAAGCAATATGATATGTGGGGTTTAACGTCCCAAAACCACTATATGATTATGAGAGACGCCGTAGTGGAGGGCTCCGGAAATTTAGACCACCTGGGGTTCTTTAACGTGCACCCAAATCTGAGCACACGGGCCTAGACCTTAAAGCAAGCATGATAATGTTCTCAGCTATTTTGAGGAAGTTATCTACAAACATACTATCTTATTAGACAGATTATGCTGAAGCAGATTTTTTTTTTCAATTTAGTGTCAATATTCATAACTGAATTTTTCAAGCAGAACGCGAAGAAGATTACTGAAAATAAAGTACGTCCATGGAAACACAAGAAATTTGCCGTTTGGCTTGCAAAAAAGTAGTGTGGAACATCGAAGCAATATAAGAGGGCTACGTTTGAAGATCAGCACAACTATTCCTTTTATAATGTTTGTAAAATGCGTGGTCCCAGTGATAGTGTGAACACGCAAAAAAATAGAGGAGTGAAGGATGAGGGTTTATTTTGTTATTCTTCTTCCCTACATGCACGGTGTCAGTTCCCTACGACAGGTAGGGAAGGAATTCTGTTTGTTCTGCACTAAGATAATCGGCTAATTCCAGGGCTTACCGCTGCCTTCTTTATTTAGTTGGCCCTGTGGCGAGGAGTTCCTCTAACTTTGTGGTGTGTAAGCGCTTTCATGTTGGCTCGTGACTACGTGACACACCGTGACAACATTAGACGCTGGCAGGTCAAGGTACTAAGATGCTTCGCCAGGTCAATTTTAACGTCATGATTTCGTCACATATTTAGTTTACTTTGAGTGTTGTATATTCTATAACAAAAAGACGTCATCGCATGAAAGAAACTTTAACATGCACCATGACTACATGGCACCGTGGCTACAGGAGACGCCTACAAGCTGAGTACCCAAAGTGCTTCAAGACATCATATTCGGGTCATGCCTGCGTGACAAGTATTGTCGACCTTGCGCCGGGATGATGCCCTGATAGCATGACGTCATCAGGTGAAATTTGCCTCATGGTGAGTTGTAACTACATGACACACCATGACAACAAGAGACGCTGAGAAAATAATGTCTAAGGTGTTTCGCATACAATACTGGAGACATTTCGCTTTTGCAGTGAGTGAGGCCTTGTGGATGTCACTTTCTAGCCTGTTCCCGGAGCAAGATTGCTTGACAAATGCCCCTTGCACGTCAGATCAGTTTGGCATGTTAAACGTTAGCCATATTAAAATACTCTAGTTCATCAAAAGTAGAAATTATGCACCGACTACTCCTTCCACTTGCCTTTAAAAACTGTTAATAATGCTACGGCCTGTTCATGTCTGGGATTTTTTTTTCATATCAAGCTGCTTTAGCACAAAGAAGGCCCAGTAACCACAACCACAGAAGTCATTAGGAAAAATGAAATAGATGAACGTAAAACTGGAATTTCACAAAAGCAGGAGAGAAAGTGATAGACGCATGAACTAATGTTGAGAATGACCGAGCTTTCCCTGAGAAAGCCATTGGGAATTCAGTTTGAAGCGGAATCGTTCGAATCACATAGTTTTATGAAGGAGTCTGCATACATGTAAATTAGCTCGAACATAGCACGCACGTCATTATTGTGTACGTTATTTTTTTGAAGTATCTTTTCTGGTCATATTGCTTTTCAAAGCCAAGGATCTCACGCAACATTAAGACAGAGAACAACTGGAGAATGAAACTTTATGGCAGCAAAAGTAATATGGCATGTGGGTGCGGCAAAGTATGCTGTAGTTGCAACCAATACTGTTGCATACCATAATAGGTTTAAACAAGTAGCGTCAGTATTCATTGATTGTAATTAAAAAGCATCACATTGAAAGCTTCACAAAGACGTTAAAAGAGCCACTCCGGCTGCGCTAAATTTATGAGGTCTATATACTATGCTAATGGGGCTGGGACGTGGTCCTAATTTGGTGTTCCTACAAAGTCCTGTCTTGACAATATATTGTTTTTCGAGCCACAAATGTTACCTTACAGGCAGCAGACCAAAAAAACGAAGATAACGTTGGCCACCGAACAACTCAAATGCGTGCGAACACTTCACTAGAGTTGAGGGCACGCCGTATATTCACCGTGTCACGAGTCGTTCATAGCGAGGCCGCCATGCTGAGGAGAGAAGAGGAGCAGAAATGGGGCCTTGTCGTAGTAGCGAATTGGATGCATTTTCTCTTATGTCATTTTTTCTGCACTTGCACCCGGGTAGGCCCGCCTCTTCCCGTTACACCATTCAAAACGACCCTGGGCTTGACGACAACGCTCTAATATCCCGCATGTGCATTTCACTGCACTATAAATTGCACTTGGCAACTGCAAACAAAGATAACGATTGGTAAGAGCTACAAGTAAAACACCCCACAAGATGTTCATGCAAGAAGGCTCAAAGGACGAAGAGATAGAACAAGAAGAAGCTATTCTTCCACCAAGACATTTTTCAAGCATTCTGTCCTCCTTCGTCGGCCCTTTTGGGAAGCTGGAAAACAGCAACTGCTCCTGCTATCACCTACGGGGAATGGATTTATATAAGAATTCCACTTTTATGGTGGACTATGGTCGCACCTGGCGTCACACTATAGAGTGCTCGCGTTTTAATAGCGTGGCGTCGCTGCGCCCATGCCTGCGCATGCGTCAACATTGCGTCGGATTATATTTGGCCCTTGAAATGACGCGCTCGCTGCCGTTGCGCTAGCTCCACATGTACCAAAGTTGGTATAACGGGAAGGCAATAGACGAGAGGTAATTGATTGATATGTTGGGTTTAACGTCCCAGAACCACTATATGATTATGAGAGACGCCGTAGTGGAGGGCTCCGGAAATTTAGACCACCTGGGGTTCTTTAACGTGCACCCAAATCTGAGTACACGGGCCTACAACATTTCCGCCTCCATCGGAAATGCAGCCGCCGCAGCCGGGATTTGAACCCGCGCCCTGCGGGTCAGCAGCCAAGTACCTTAGCCACTAGACCACCGCGGCGGGGCATGGACGAAAGGTAAATGACACGTCCACACCTGACAATCATAATATGCATTTCAATTAAAACATGACTACATGCTACGCTCATAGCGTTCTCGCGGCCGTTCCACTAGTTCCACAATTATCAAATTTATTATTACGTAACATGAATGCACGATGAATGTAAATGACACGTTCAAATACGATAAGCATTATATAGATTTAGTGTAAAACATGCTACGCTCACAGCACGCACATGGCCGTCTCGCTAGCTCCATATATACCGAAGTTGGTATCAGGTGACGGTAATAGATGACGAAAGTAAATAGGGAGTTTTAGCTTGTACGTATACTTCTTTACGTTACCATGTTACCGGATACCGGATAGAATCTGCGCATGCGCAAGTCTTTATGGAACGTGAACCTTTACGTAACGTAAACTACTCGCCGGATAGGATTTACGTTTATGGCCCAGAGCAAGCCACCGAGTCAAGGCAAGCCGAAGCAGAAGCGCCAAAGGCGAACACGTTGTTTGACATTCGCTTTGTCATCAGCGGAATCGATGTCTGGCCGCAAGCAATTTATGCTCAGCGAAGACATCGCTCTAGTAAAGAAGGTATTATATGTAAATACTTTCCTTGACCTTGCGAGGTGGCTGAAGATAACCGGTCGGTTCTCGAGGTGCTCGGCAGGTGCTTCAGCATTTGCAGTGTCAGTTAAAGGCTTAACTCAATCTTCCTGCTTTTTTCGCGAGATCAGAAGAAGAAAATTAGGAGGTAAGTGCGTCTCGTATTGGACTTTGTTATGTACTGTTCTTTCCCATTGACAGAAATTGTGAATACTGGCTCTGCAATAGCTCCGGTACAGAAGAGGAGCAGTCCGAACTGGAGGACCTCATGCAGCAAGCGGCTGACATAGCCGGCGAGTGCTGCTCACGCCACTGCCGTCAACCACACGACAGCTCGCTGAACGCGACGGCATTAAAAAAAGAGCCACAAGAAACTCGGTCACCCGCCAAGCAGCGAAAAGTCGCGTCGACAACAGGGAAGAAGATGCCCTGGTGGCCTGCGCGGAGTTCACGGTGGGTGACGGTGTTGAGCCTGGTAAGAATTGTGCTGATTTCGCAATTCTTACTCGTACCTAACTGATAGTGAGCCGTTCACTTGGCCTGCGTTGAATTTACAGGTGGTGTCACTTGACCAATTGCATGACACCACAGTGCTTCACCTGTTGAGTAAGTTAAGAAGAGAGTAAAACAAAGTGGAGAAATATTTGTAAACGTTTGCTTTCTGCACGATCATAGCAGGCGCAACCTCTGGAAGTTTTCTGTGTGAAATCTGAAGGCAGCAGCCATTCTTGCAGCACACTTTGCGGCTTGTTGTATGATTTAGTTAGGTGCTACCTGTGTGGCACTGTTGGTATATTTACCAGGTAGGTGGAGACAGAGATATAGCAATGTTTAATAAGATTTCCGGAAATCTTTGTTTGTTTGCCTAACTTGCTACTTCTGGTGTCAGGTGATTACCGTGACGTAAAAAATTATCACATGTACAAAAAGATATGTCTATTCACAAACGCACACATGCTCACAAAAGAGTACCGCAGAGAACGTTGAACATGAGTTATATTAAGTGGAAAATTGACAATGCTACAGACATAACATGCAGTCAGCTTGCACAACAAGGGCGAATTGGAATATTTTCATGCAAGCCTTCATCCTGCAGTAGACATGAAATTCTTATGAATATGCAATTGTTTTCTTTGTTACATAATCATTTCACAGTTACATAGCATTTTACTAGGTCAGAGCTTGAACTATTCTGCCAAAAGTTGAGGAATAGCTGTCTCACCAAAGAAGGGTGATATGCCATTTAGTGTCTAGCAAAGATTAGAACAACTTCACTCTTCTAAACAAAACAGTGGGATTTAATGTCAGACAGATTGTTGGGCTGAGATACTGGCTGGATTTAAGGATCAAGCAACAACATGTGAACATGATGAAATTTATTTTTCAAGGAATAAGGTGACACTTTTGCCTTCAACAGCTTTGCACAAGGCTGAAATAGACTATTTATAAGTGTACCTGAAATGATTGTCTAGCTGGAGTTTGTAGATGTTTTTTAACATGGTTCTCCATTTTCTATAGTTATTCTTATTTATGTGTAAACTACTAACTATGTATAAGTACTTGTATTCCTTCTCTTTTGTTTCTTGTTCCTTGGTTTAGAGCCCTTATGTTATAACAAATCAAACTTCTGCTTGCTGTAATAAGTAGAGGTAAATAAAAATTTATGTTTTTTTCCTGACCAGCAGATGGTGCAAGCACGTCACAGGCTCAGACACTTCTTAATTCAATGTAGGGGCCGAAGAACCTAGAGTTTCAAATAGATTTGCCTGATTGTGGTGAGTGAAAATACAGTGAGAAACACTAAAAGTTTTTCATTACACACGTTCTGAATACACTGTTGCATAAACTAGTGGATGCTGTAGCACGTATAATTGGGCTAGTTGGTGTTAATTCATTTTAAGATTGGAAAATGCACGTACACGAACACAAGGAAGAAATGGCAACACCATAAGCCCCTTAAAATACTCCTAAATAGTCATTTCCAGTCAGCTGGGCTTCTCAGCTAGGCCTGAAATTACTTTCTATTATTTTTCTCTTTTCTCCAACCTGTCATTTTTAGCCTTGCAGTGGGTTTTTGAAGCTACTAAGGCTGCAATAGGGGCTAATTGATAGCTTGTGCATCACCCTGTGTTGTATGTTATTTTTTTGGTCCATGTCATACCTGGGAGATCATCGAAAATAAGGTTTTTCAAGTAATTGCACCGGAACTATTCAGCCCTAGCCTTCATCATGTAAATAAGGCACTGGAAAGAGCCTTTATTTCTCATAAAAAGAGCTGCTGCATGAGAGGAGATATTGCCGATGTGTACTGGAAAGGAAAGCTGGGTTCAAGCTTAAAGCACACAGCACAGCTCTTATATTGGTTCACTTGTGATGTACAGAACTCGAAGACAACCGGACAGCCTCATGCCCAGCACCTGACCACATCACAACTGCTGCACCCAGCCGGGCTCTAATCAAAACATCTAGTCCTTCAGATGTTGCTGCTGCATGTTTGTAATCCCTAGACTTGTTGGTGCATGCCTACAGATTAAAATGATTTTCGTCATAAGTGCTTTCAACATCAACAAAAGTGACTTTAGGTGCAGCTATTGAGTGTAGGAAATCATTCAAGATGGCCTAAAAAATTCTATTTTGTGCTATGAAAGAAATACAGGGTCAGATTTTAGCTGTTGCTAACATTTGCACCAAGTCCCTAATTAAATGAATATGAGCTCGGCAAAGGACATTGTTTTGTTTCTCAGTGCAATATTTTTGTCCTGTGCAATAATAAATTAATAACAGAATAAGTACCTGATAAGTGTAAGTAGTTTCAGTATGTTCAAAAACTAGTTGCATAATTTCATCATGGATCCACTTCTTTTAGTTGCCCTTGCTGCTTTTCTATCTTTTCTTTGTCTCCCTGAAAATAAGTCTGCTTTATGTGCATTAGACTCAAGTAGCAGCCTCCTTCTGAACTTGTTTACTTGTGACTTTTGGACTGCCAGGCAATGCAACTGCGCAGGGGAGCCCCCCTGATTCCCGCAATGGTGAAACCAGACGGGTGGCCAACACTCGTGTGCCTGTGCAAGGTGTGTAACAAAAAAAAAGAAAGCTTGGTCATATCAGTGTATCTTGTATTTTGCCTAGTAGAAAACAATAGTATCATTCAAAATGCAGGTACACAATTGTAAATGAAGACGCTTGCTATTGAAGGCAAGAGTAAAGAAAACACTTTGATTGTGTAGTATATCTTTCTTTGAGAAAGCTTATTTGTCTGTCCCCTAAAATCTCCGAGTATATGGCTTTATCGCATCTTTAGTCTTGGCCAGGAAAGGAGACATTGCCAAACTAGTGTCTCATGTGTCCTTTTATGTTAGGCAAATTTATGACGTGGCATGTGCTTAGGTGTGCCATCGTCTGGGTGCTGTTGTGGCCTTCAATAGATCCACACTCACAGGGATATGTAGCCACTTTCATTGTGAGAAATGTTTGAGCACAAGTGATCATCTTCCAGTCGGTTGCAATGATGTGAACTTGCAGTGAAGTCAAGGTGGCAATAAAAGTTGCTACGTTTTAGTGCAGTGAAGTGTTGAATATTACGATTGATATGAAGCATTTGCTGCACTAGGAGACTATGGAACTATTCCAGTAAATATTCCAGCAATAAAGTGTAAATAAAAATGTCATCACCTTTGCTCCGCTGCCAGAAAATACATAATGTGTGTAGCCAGAGAGTCTTTTCATTAACTTCAAAGAGCCATAGACATAAAGTAGGTCATCTTTGTTTTAAGATTGTTTTTGGGAAATTTGTGCAAGAATTTCGGCACAAGTACATACAGCTTCATGAGTAAAACAGAACAAGCTCGTTAATTTGACGTCAATGAATTATTAAGAAATTTGGATGACTCGGGAGTCTTCCCTGGCCCCGGCCAGCATTTGTATAGTTTATTGCCATCAAACCTGTTGATTCGGTTACATTTGGTTCCAACGTTGGTAATATGAATGATCCGCGAAGCTCACCAAGCATGAGAAGCCGCAGGCGTTGCTGCAGATACCAGGCACGAAAGTACAAAAACAGCATTTGCAGGCGACCGAAATAAGCCAGTGCTATCTGCATCGTTATCTTTGTCAGTTATTCATTTTGTCTACATGCACACTCAGCAGTGAGCAACTTCATTTTAAGTTAATGCAGCGCACATGCAATGTCACAAAAATAAAATATGGCAAAAGCTATTGAAGATGAGAAACTCAGCCATAGTCAGTCTGCTGGCATGAAACACATTTCCTACATCATTCGGAACTATCGGTTGCGAGTAATTTTACCTTTGAAACAACTAGTGTTATGTGCGCATGGTAATAATGGCTGTGTGTAATAAGAAAATTCACTTATACACTTGACTACACTTTAAAAAGCAAATGCAACACGTTTTTAAAAAGCCGGTTTTGTTTCATTTACTGTATACTGACGTCAAGACACACAGTAGCCACGTGAGTTGGCGACATGCTCACGCTAAATATGGTGACATTACACGGAAGTTCCATCATCTATTGCTATACACATGTGTAGGCCCGTGTACTCAGATTTGGGTGCACGTTAAAGAACCCCAGGTGGTCAAAATTTCCGGAGCCCTCCACTACGGCGTCTCTCATAATCATATGGTGGTTTTGGGACGTTAAACCCCACAAATCAATCAAGCTATACACATGTGGGTCAAAGAAGGACCAAGTGTTGTTCTGGCTGGCATCCTGTTGCTGCACACTTGTTGTAGCACCCAATAGATAACGAATCTATGGAACTTGTATCTATTGCGGCCTGTTTTTCTACTGAAAGTTTATACAGGGCAAAATGTTGCTGTCATGACAACAAATCACAACAAAATTATTTCCTTGCCTTGTTATCAATTTAGACGATGTTGAAATGCACACACAATGACAGAAGCCATGTTTTACTTTGCTCGATTGAAAGGTATGATGAACTACTGCAATCGAACAGCGAGGAGTAGTGACAGGAAAAGCAAAATGCAAGCAGCAATTTCGTATGCTTTTGTATCTGACATCGCATTTGTTCATTTGGGTGTGTGAAGTCACCAGAATTAACACTGTAGCCTGACGTCATGCATGTATCAATCAAATCTTAGCAGCACTTCCGGACCTTTATATTCGCTAAGAGACGTGCCTGTACACAGGAGATTTGTATAAGAGAGTAAACCCAGCTTTGAAAATCGGTGTTGGTGCACTTACAACTGCCTACATGCATACCTCTGATTAGAGTGGCTCGGGGGCGCACTGGTGTTGAAGTGCGAGTCGCAGCAGTCAACAGTGAGCATGGGCTACTATGAGCCCTGCGCTGCTGTGAATCAACTGGCAACTCTGAAAGAGCAATCAGTAACTCAGTCATGCGAATTTATGCAATACATTTCAACCCCCCCCCCTTTTTTTTTAACTGGCTGATTCTGTCGGATTTCTGATACAGTGAAAACTCGTCAAGCAAACAACACAGGACCAAAAAAAATGTTTTAGATATTTTAACTTTGAAACAACTAGTGTCATGTGCGCATAGTAATAATGGCTGTACGTAAAAAGAAAGAGAGGAAGAGCGCCCTTCAGACTAAATAAACTCGCAAGTCTGGCGTCATGATCACATTACCCACAAAGTCATAAAATCACAAAACTCGTTACTTATTTACCAGAACAACGAACACGTATTGATGTAATACCCCTGTCACACGTGGCCACTTAAGTGCACTTTGAGCGAGTGTATTTACGCTCACAAAGTGTCACTTTGGCAGTTCGCTGCTACACGAGGAAGCGAAGTGTACTTCATCTTCATTTATGATCGCAGTAGCAATTGTTGGGTTTGTTATTAGGCCAATATATATTTGTTACTTTTGCACCAGTGTCTCATCGTCGGACCACATTGTCTTCGTAGGAAGTAGCACCAGTGGCACACGCAATCGTAAACGAGGAGAGAATGACTCGCCTACACATGTGCAAGTGTGTCTGGAAGTACAGAACGCGACGGACGCGCAGCATTTCACAGCATGTGCTGCCGCATCCCCGCAGCGGACGTGGCCGCAAACTGCCAAAGGGAGAGAGTAGCGAGAGTTGTTGATTTATGACTTGTTTTAGTATATAGCAGAATTTCTTATAATAAAAACAATAGTTTAAAAATAGTATGAGGACCGCTTTAGGCAACAGCGTATTTCTGTGCAAGCCACTGGGACCCAGGCTACAAACTTGGTCGAAACGAAATGAGGTTAGGATACGCGCTTGCCAGCAAGTGTACTTTGCGGCGAGTGACACTAAACTTGCTTGTGTGACAGCGCGCAAACGACACTCGCATGTAAGTGTACTAGCTCGAAGTGCAGTTATATTGCCAAATGTTATTGGGGTAAAACAGGCATTTCTTCGTTTTCTTGATACTTTTGATAATTCAACATTAAATAACTAAAACATTTTTTCGGTCCTGTGTTGTTTGCTTGACGAGCTTTTACTGTATCGGAAATCCGACAGAATCAGCCAGTTAAAAAGGGGGGGCTTGAAATGTATTGCATAAATTCGCATGACTGAGCTACTGATTGCTCTTTCAAGTTGCCAGTTGATTCGCAGCAGCGCAGGACTCGAAGTAGCCCATGCTCACCGTTGACTGCTGCGACTCGCACTTCAACACGAGTGCGCGCCCGAGCCACTCCAATCAGAGGTATGCATGTAGGCAGTCGTAAGTGCACCAACACCAATTTTGAAAGCTGGGTTTACTCTCCTATACAAATCTCCTGTGTACATGCACGTCTCTTAGCGAATATAAAGGTCCGGAAGTGCTGCTAAGATTTCAATGGTACACGCATGACGCCAGGCTACAGTGTTAATTCTGGTGACTTCACACACCCAAATGAAAACATGCGATGTCAGATACAAAAGCATACGAAATTGCTGCTTGCATGTTGTTTTTTCTATCACTTCTCCTCGCTGTTCGATTGCAGTAGTTCATCATACCTTTCAATCGAGCAAAGTAAAACATGGCTTCTGTCATTGTGTGTGCACTCCAACATCATCTAAAATGATTACAAGGCAAGGAAATAACCTTATTGTGATTTGTTGTCATGACAGCAATATTTTGCCCTGTATAAACTTTCAGTAGCAAAACAGGCCGCAATAGATACAAGTTCCATAGATTCGTTCACCATTGGGTGCTACAACAAGTGTGCAGCAACTGGATGCCAGCCAGATTAACAGTTGGTCCTTCGTTGACCCACATGTGTATAGCAATCGATGACGGAACGTCCGTGTAATGTCACCATATCTAGCGTGAGCATGTCGGCACCTCATGTGGCTACAGTGTGTCTTGACGTCAGTGTACAGTAAATGAAACAAAACCGGCTTTTTAAAAACGTGTTGCATTTGCTTTTTAAAAAGTAGTCAAGTGTATAAGTGAAATTTCTTGGTTTTGAGGGCTTGAACTTTCATTTGATGCATAGAAACAACTAATAAGATTTCTCCCAGTACTCTTTTAAGTATTCGAAACATTTTGTTGCAAGCAATTTTGTGTTTACAGAGGGAGCTTTACTATTATTGTAGTATTTACCTGCCTGTGTTTAGTAAGTCTAGTGTTTTGGAATAGTACCCCGCCGTGGTGGTCTAGTGGCCAAGGTACTCGTCTGTGGACCCGCAGGTCGCGGGTTCACATCCCGGCTGTGGTGGCTGCTTTTTCGATGGAGGCGGAAATGTTGCAGGCCCGTGTACTCAGATTTGGGTGCACGTTAAAGAACCCCAGGTGGTCCAAATTTTCGGAGCCGTCCACTACGGCGTCTCTCATAATCATATGGTGGTTTTGGGACGTTAAACACCACATATCTATCAATCAATGTTTTGGAATAGTACTGTACAGTAGACTCTCGGTAAATGAAATGTGAAGAGACTAGAAAATGTTTTCCTTTTAACAGTAGCTCCGAGGTAAAAAAAAGTGTAGAATATAAGTACGAAAGCAACAGTGTTGAATGAAGTTGTTTCAATTAAGCAACAATTCCCTTTAATAGATTTCAGTTTACTAAGAGTCTACTGTGTTAAAAAGAACTATGTGTGTTCAGTAGAATATCATGGTGCTTTGTAAACTGTTGCACTTGCTCATCCATTTGAACCTAAGACAGTTAACTGTTCCTCGTAAATTTGTGCAGGTCCGCAGCGGCACCCTGAGGCAACATATGCGCTCATTGAGGCCCGCTGTGATAGGGACACTGCAATCGAGAACCGCCGCCTCCAACTTGAAGAGGACCAGCTGCGGTTCGAGATAAAGCGCCATGAGCAGGAAATGAAGCTGAAAGAAATGGAGCTTCAACAGAGGCAGGCGAAGCAGGAGGCGAAATTTAAGCTAAAGGAGCTCGAGTTCCAGCAAAGGTGGCAGGAGCTAGAGGCGCTAGCTGAGGAGCGCAGGCACAACAGGGGCTATCAACAAGCGCAGCTTGAAATCATAAAGTCATTCATAAATAAGTAGATGTATCCGTTTAAACCTCCATGTAAATAAGTCCGACATAACTAAGTACTTATACGGGGCCATGACAAGGTCACCCTCGGTACTGCTGTTCTCAGCTAAAAATTGTAGAGCGCCTATTGTGCCTTTAAATGTATGAAAAACAGGCATTAAAAAGTATCTAATTGCTAAGTCAGCTGTAGAAGTCCCCAGCTATAAACTCCGCCCACTGCCAGCTACCGTTATGTTGCCATGGTGTGTGGGACGTCATGTGTTTCATGCAGCTGAGGAGCGCAGGCACAACAGGGGCTATCAACAAGCGCAGCTTGATATCATAGTCATTCATAAATAAGTAGATGTATCCGTCTAAATCTCCATGTAAATAAGTCCGACATAACTAAGTACTTATTCGGGGCCATGACAAGGTCACCCTCCGTACTGCTGTTCTCAGCTAAAAATTGTAGAGCATCTATTGTGCCTTTAAATGTACGAAAAACCGAGATTAAAAAATAATATCTAATTGCTAAGTCAGCTATAGAAGTTTCCAGCTATAAACTCCGCCCACTGCCAGCTACCTTTATGTTGCCATGGGGTGTGGGACGTCATGTGTTTCATGCAGGAGATCTGTCTTCTCCCGAACTTCAGCCAGTGCAAATTCTTCAATTTTTTCATTCCACGGCAAACAAAAGTTGAAGTAGCTCCATTGTACCGCAACTGACCATGAAACACTCGTTGGACGGAGTAGAGACGCTCACAAAGCTAGTGGCTTATTATGTCATGGTTCACAAGTACTCTTGTGAGGCTACCGGGCCACATGCGTGTTTATAAAAATCCTCATTATAAATTAGGTGTTCAACCAAATGTGCTGAAATTTCACCAGCTCATTTGTCAACAGCAAAGGACCAACTTTTATAATACAGATTATGAAAATTGCTTGTCATGAATTCTTGGAATGAACAATAAAGAGACACCATGACTTGGTTTTAGGTTGATAAACTGCACTCTGAGAACTCTAACCCCATGTTTCACAGTTAGAAATAATTATTCGTGGAGAAAATTAAGGTTGAAGTTTAATTATTATTTAGCACCTGTATGTCCATGCGCTTTATAAAAAATTGATAAAGGACGGCAATACACTAAAACATCTTCTAGTGCCCGTGGCCAAAACATGTAGTTTTAGCGTTTGTCAAGTCATCTTCCGTGCAACAGATACCAGCCACAACAGTTTAAAGGGAATACATTCTTCTAAATTTTGGAAAGAGTTGAAGTAGAAAAAAATAGCAGTGTAGTAATGTAATACAGAAGTCATAAAATCACTTGAATAGCACTGCAGAGGAAGGTGGGTGGTTGTAATGTAATAATATTTGTAGTGTTTTTATGTCCCAAAACCACAATATGATTGTTGGAGACGCCGTAGTTGAGAGCTCCGAAAATTTTCTCCATGTGGTGATCTTAAACATCCACAAAATCTAAGTACACGGGCATCTTGGGTTTTGCCATAAAAGTTCCAACTCTTATGCGAAGAACCTTCAATGCGATGATTTGTATCGGTGATGTTTCGGAATTTGTTACATGGAGGTTCGTGTACACTTTATGAACAATTTTATGGTTGTACAAAACAGCAACAGTTGCTCTTGGTGATGCTTTGCTGTTACCTGTTCAACAAGCTCTGCAGATAGTACCTCCCGTTTGCCACTCGCTTTTGCCAATACATTGCCCCTCTGTCTCACATAAGGCCAGTGGAAAATGTACGAGGTCTGTTAGAAAAGCATCTGACCCTTTTTTTTGCAACAAGCACTTCATGGATTTGGAAGAAGCGCGCTTGCATTAGCCGATTTTGAGCCCTCGTGTGCACGTGTGAATTTTTTCCTGCCTGGCAATTTCGTCAGTCGCTAGGATGCTGTGTTTGAGTGAGGTATGCACAGTGCTCTCATTGGTTTTTCATTGCAAGGAAAATGAGGGAGCGACTGGAGCAGTTCTAGAATGCTTCCAACAATGGCAGCACCTCTAAGAGCCGTCTCTAGAGTCTTAAGGAGACTACTTTGAGGGTGTTTAGGTTTACAATGCTTCAATAATGCCGGTTTTCACTGTTCCACCAAAGGCTGGATACTTTGCTAACAGACCTCATATGATGCCTGCAGATGCATTTATGCTTTCATTGAGTGACAGCCTCTTCTTCATTGTTGAATTTGTTGTTTCGCTAATTTTATTTCAGGCTGAGATATTTTAGCTATGGGGCACAAGCTCGAGATTCAGATGTTGCCTCTTTCTCTCACTTTATGGTTCAAAGGGTACAACTTTCAGAAGGGTTGACAGACGTGCTAGTTGGTACATATTCATAATGAAAAAGTTGGAAGCGCAAACCAACAAGACAACGGGCTTGTTTGTCTCTTCTCTTGTGTCCCGTTGGTTTCCGCTTCCAATTATTTCATTATGGATACAAGTTTATTGAATGTCTATGAAGGTTTAATGCAATATCGGCTTGGTCTCGCACGGGGAAACGTCAAAGCCTTGCCTCAAAGCCGCCTCGTGGGCTTGCTGGACAGCTCACATTTAGACGCTAAAGTTTGAGGTGTGCAGAGCAGTAGACAACCTCAATGAAAGGGTCTCCAGAGTAACTGCAAGCATTCTGGCAACATAACTACAACCCTATAACATTTGTTAGAGTGTTGCACGTCCTTTCTGTTACAAATTTTACGTGTCGTCCTGATGGTGTTCGAATATATCCATCTTAGATGGACTGGGTTATGTAAGTTGTTATTCTAAAGCTGCCCCCAGAAAATGGCCTGTCTGTTGTTTAGTTTGGAACTAAGCGGTGGGAATATCCTTTTTGTGTTAACATATGCTTTTGTTTTTCTCATTATAGCTAGTGATCCTATCCTTACACGTCAGGTATGTTCCTTATTGTACGAAAGGCATCTCCGTGTTTAGCGCAGCATCTCTCTGGCCATCAAGTGTGTAGTCTCATTTTTATTCGGGTTGGTATCACGTTCTGTGGTGATGTGAGTGGGGAACTAACGGTTGGTCGAGATCACGTTTGGGGATCTGCCTGCTTTTGCCAGAATGGCCAAGGCTTCCTTGGGAATCGTGCTTTCAGCGTTGTTTTTTATTGCTGTTTCGGATTTGCATTACCCAACTTCACATACCTGATTTTTTAGGGCTAGTGGAATATTGTGGCAATATAGAGAATGAAGAAGCTCGCTCAGATTGGAAGATGACGCGACTCGTCACACCCTGGACAACTGCTAAAGTTACTGTCAATATACCAACTATGCACTCATGTGCCTCCGCACTCTTCCCGCAACATTTAGTGGAAGTGCTGGGTACCACGATGCAGCTTTGCAGTAAACGTCATGTGCTTGCCGCCACCCTGGGAAACCGACAGCCATTGTCTTAGTCAGCGACAATGGCAAACCAAGCGTCAACGGTAATGCCAGTCGCAGCCACCTGCTGCTCGATGATCATTCCTTCTCGCCCTACATGCCAAACCAGATCACTATCGTCAACCAGATCAATTTCCCGCCAAAATCTTATCACTTTCCGTCTTCGCCAGGTCATCGGACACGTTCGGCGCTCATGCACCACTCCTTGTACCCATACACAAGCCGCTTCACTTCCGGAAACTAGGTAGCGATTAAAGAGGTCAATGTGCCTGGGAAACCTGGCAGGTTTCCCAGGCGTCGCAGAGCAAGGTACGAACCGGTCCGCAGCCCTCCATTGGCTGCTACCTCAGTACCACAGCTTCGACTACTTCTACCCCTGATCCGGTCGCAGAAACACCCATTCCTGCATCTGACCATGACCACAAGTTAGAAGACGCCCCCACTGCGACTTACCTCCCCTCCGAGAGGCACATTCCCTCAGAGCCCCCGTGCGCAGCTTCATCGCACGTGCCTGCCACATGCACGTCTTCCGTGACATCGACGGCACACGACGCCGTGGCCTATCCGACTCTACGGCGGCTACCTGTGCGCACGCCTCGGAGTCTGGCGCAGACATCCTTCCACCCGCTATTCACCTCCGGTCGCGGAACTTTCACCCCCAATGTCTGAAGGGGACTCTCTACCAGCCTCAACGCTCTGGGCGTCCTGCCAGCATTGACCAGCATCGCCCTCACAGTCCCCGCAGCCGAAGTTAAAGCCACCAGCCATCGACCACGGCCAAACTTCCGAGACACTGCGAGTATGACCGACGCTCCTGAGGATGACGTGCCTTGTCCACTTATGTCACAGCAGACCGCACGTCTCACGCCTGCCATACAGGCACCCGTCTCCATACCGACCTGCGCATGAACCCACGTGCACGGACTACTGAAGGTGCTTCCCCAAGTCAAGGTACGCCCGCTGAGCCTCCTCCAGAATTCACATATGCTGGATCACATCACATGCCTCCTACTGAGTTCTTGACAGAAACCGTGGGCCAGCTGCCGAGTAACATCATTCACCTCTACCCAACGTGTAAAATGCTACTTACCCACTGCCAGCGTAAGTGGTCAAGTCCACTCATATTCAAATACCGCTCAAGTCAGGACACCTCTGTACCGACATCGGCGTTAGTGCTGTGCATGCCCGGGAAAGCGCCATCAAAGCCGTTGCTTGTAGATGGGTGGTCTGCAAGACTTCACTACGCCACTTCTAATTGCTTCGCGCGCAGGGGCCAAATCGGCTTTTCTACACCCGCCCTCATCTCATTCTGAACGCACCTCTACCTGCAATGCTCACTCGCGACACCCTGTGCGCTCCCAGCTGGCCCCAGCTGGTCATCCTGTCACCCACTTCTGTGTAAACAGAGCGACAGAACGCTTACTTCATCGCCCACTGTGCAACTCCCTGTGTCGCCCACCAGAGACCCACTGGTTCTCCATGGTCACTACACGTTGACAAACTGGACTTCCCAAACGGAAACCTTGCGGATTGTCGTTCACGTGTATAGTCTCTTTCTTTGTTATATACATTTCTAATCGCGCAAAGTGCTGAGGGGGGCTATGCGCATGATTATCATCGTCATTTCTCGATCACTGTGCCGCGCCTCTCGCGCAGCTGATACTAGCTCGAGCTGCGTGAGGATTAGAACAAGCTCACGCACCTGGCAGTTTTGACGTAACAGCCGCCGCCGCTCCACTTCGGCTAATCGAATAAAGCAGCGAGTTTGACACGACCACGTAGGCTGCAGTGCCGTCTTCCTCTCTCGCAACAGGTGGATTGCCATCGTGACAGATTATGCAGCAAGGTACGCCATTGCAGAGCAATGCCGACCATATGTGCAGCAGATGTTGTGGACTTTCTACTCCCCGATGTTACCCTACACCACAGCACCCTTCGACAGTTACTAACGGATCATGGCCGTTACTTATTGTCAAAGGTCGACGATGGCCCTTTCCTCTTTTGAGCTTCTGAACACAAGATTGCTACCGCATACCACCATCAAACGAAGGGGCCTACCGAGCGACTAAACCACACTCCTAACTGACATGCTGGCCATGTACGTTTCCGACAATCACCACCATTTTCTCCACCGCTTTACTGTACAATCATTTTGCTTACAATTTGTCCTGTCACGAAACCGCTAGAGTTTCCCCATTTTAATTTTTACGGCTGTGGCCCTGTCTTGCCGTTCGACACATTCGTACCATCTGGTGTTATATTCTCAATGACCAATTACGCCCACGATGCAATCACTTTGGCCGTCCATGCCTGGGAGGTCGCTAGTCAAGACCTCGCAACGTCGCAACCTTCTCAAAAGTGACGCTACGATCATCAGCACCAAGACAAAATTGCTTCTTGGTTCTCTTGTACTGCTCTGGACGCCCTCGCGCCGTGTTAGCTCGGCGGAAAAACTGCTCTCTTGTCATTCTGGTCCGTACAAGACCTTAGCCAATTTTTTGACGTGGTATACGAAATAGCACCAGCTGACGTGTTTTTGCTACGTCACGTCCACAGTGACGTTCATGTCGCCAGGCTCAAACCATATATACTTCGCCTTAACCAATGCTCCAAGAGTTGTAGCCGCACGGAGCTACGCTTGCCGGGAGGATGATGTTGCACTAAAGAGAACGAGAAAGCTCGCTTGGATTGGAGGAAATTGACCTGTCTGATCACCACCTGCGCAATCACTACAAATACTGCCAAAACACCAACTCTGCACTCGTGTGCCTGTTTTGTTCCTGCAGCAATATGGCTACTTCCTCTGCTATTTCCAAATGCTTCATGCGTATGCTGCATGTAATTTCAGCTTTGAAACCTGTCTATTATTACGGCAGTGTAAGTTTGACCCTTGTAAAATAACGGTCACGTCAACAAAGCATGTATTTCTCTCCCTGCCTAAAAAACAGAGCAAAGCCTCCGCTTTGGCCTTTCGTCGGCCTCTGTTGTAGTCGAGGTGCACGTGTCCATGAATATTAGCCACTGCAATGGTGTTTCCAATTTTCGTTGAGATATAAATTTTCTGGCCATACTGGTGGTAAATTGTGCCAAGTTTGTTCATAATTTGTTTTCCTATGATAGTGGTTGACACGCATTCAAGCTGCGAAATGCATTGTGCTTCGGCTATTTCTTCCAAGGTGTTGTGCATACCCAGCTTGGTCAAAAGCTAGATCAACTTTTTTGGCTGTGCAGAAAGTGTTTTCATTGTCGGGGCTATCATGATATATTATTGTGATACTAGATGTACCTGAAATTTGTTACATGTATTTAAGATCTTGAATGTCCCCGAGCTATTTCTCAAAAAATCTAGTCAGTTAATCATTTGATAGACAATAAACTCAAGTATATTTACATTGCTTAGCCGGCTCTTGTTCAGATGTTGCTTCTTGCTTTCACTTTGTAGATCGAAGTTTCTGGCTGGGCTAAAATAGTTTTCATTTTGTGGTCTCATGTTATACATTCTGTGATGCTTTTTGTACCTGAAATTTTACAAAGATGCTTTGGAAGCCTCGAGTGCCCCAATGGAGTAGTGACTTTAGTATTGAATTATGTCAAACAAACTAAAACCAAATAATTTTTCACCAGGTTTATGTCACAAGTTCATGCACACTTTGCGACTTTGAGTGAGCAATGAGTCTCTACCCTAGGCCGTGATTTTTCCACTCCAGACTACTGTATGCTATTTCAAAACATCGACACTAGGTGAGATACTGAACAGTCCTTTATTTTCACACAGCTGCAGAAACCTGCATAAAGCCTACACACCTTTCAGCACCAAACAGATATACATCTATGCAACTGCAAACACCCCATCAAATTATACATCAAAACAACCACAAATCCTAATGTGTGTTGGGTATGCGTGAACAAGAAAGATATGCTGAAACAGACACAACAGAAGTCTTCAAAGTCTTGTACGAATTCCCATCAGAAGCACTCAACAAGCATAATTAAGCGTGCCATTGGTGTGAAACTCTACGTGGTGCGTAATTTTGGTTGGGTGTCTCATTTTTGCACTCGATATTTCGCAGACTTAGCACAAGCAACCTTTGCAAAATATTTGACCATTATTGCCCAGCCATGTGCATCAAAATAGATATATATCTACATTTTTTGCAAAATGGGCATAAAAGTTTTCTCTAAATACATTTAAGGTGTGTTGCAAATAAAATAAAAATGAGTTTAGAGCACGAGCATCGGCAGAGGGTGCTGCTACATGTAGTTGCTTTGATTTCTTTCACATAGCAAGATGTCTGGCTCTCATCCCCGTATTTTCATTATATCATGGCTCATAAAAAAGTTGCAGATTTTTAGGTGTGGAGCGACCCGATAACACCACCATGATTACCTTGTGATGTGCACACACACACGTGTAGTTCACCAAACTTAATCATGGCCTTCAACAGACCATCTTACAATACACTAATGGGAAAATGCAGTCATGGGTAGCTGTTAGGTTCTGTTGGCACAACGAGCAAGTTTTGTTATTTTTGAAATGTCAGAGGCGTCTTCTAAACACTCCTTGAAGAACTGACACCGCAAGAGCACAACTGCACTTAAACCAGAACACATAACACCTAAAAAGACAGAAGATAACAGTGTAGAAAGAATCACCCCTTCATCTGAAGATAAGACATGAAGAAAGGCATAAGCTACATGCCTAGTGTGAGACAGGTGTGCACTACTTTGTTTTTATCACATATTGTTACGTGCAGAGAGAAGGGATGACACAGGAGCTGATCTCATCAAGGTAAATTATGAAGAAGATGCCATGAAGCGAAGCACAGCAGCCAATAAAGGGTACCGTAGCCATTGGTGTCTAGCGGCTCAAGGATTTGTCATATCGGGCAACCTCCGAGAAATCGGGCTATAGGTGCCAGCACCGCACCCGCGCAAGTGTGGATAGGCGGTCGACGGCGCATATACAAATACTCGCAGCCGCGCTTTGTTCAATGGCTCAGGGGCTGACACTATGCTGCATTTACCACATGTGCGCACATGTTCTCGCACCAGTAAAGACATAAAAATTTTATATAAGAGTTCAGCAGAAAGCTTTCATCGATTGATTACGTGCAAGACAGTGCTACAACAAAAGCCTGATTAATGAGACAACCATGTTTTTTTCAGACAGAAATTACCACTGCCTCAGTCAGTCACTAACAATGCCACATAAACGCTGAGGACAATGTAACAAAGATAAAATTTTCAGTTAAGTTACACGACATTACATATAAGGCATGCCGTCTGAATTATTTCCAATGTCTGGCTTCTTTAAAGCGTTCCTAAATCTAAGCACACGGTTGCACGCGGTAACTCTGTTTTCAGTACAGTTTAAGTACCGATGTGTCACTGTTTATGTGAAAGTAATATTCCTATGTAGCGATACCACGGCCACATAAACACAACAAAGGCTCCTAGCACGATCAATTAACTACAGTGCTCTAGTTGTACACCTACCAACAGCACCCAAATGTATGGCCTAGAGCCTGTCTTTTTGGTACCAAGTATCTATAATAAAACGCTGCATTTATAAACTATTTAATAATCCTCATGTTTGGGGGATGCCCAGAGCATTTTGTGATATGCTTGAAACAGAAAGCGGCACCCACTCTGACATTATTCTGGTGAATGGAGCGCACAACGACAATAAACGACACTTTGATAAGTTGCACTCGCTGATATTATTGCAACGCATAAGCATTCGAAAGAGAAAATGCTCTCGTACGTCGTTTTAGGCATAGGTAAAACAGTTACACTCGCACTGACATTACAGAACAAAGCACACTTTGAAAATGCGCAAGACGTACGCGCACATAGAAGCCTGACGTGGCCAGGAGACGACGCACGGAGCAATCCATCAGGCGACGACTTTGCTCGATCTCGCGGCCAATAGGTTTCTGTTGGACTGCAGCAGAATCTGAGCTCTGGCACTGAGCCCGTCTGCTTACACTTGCCCAAGGGCACATGAACGTTTTCTCAGCAGCAGCAGCAGCACACCAGCAACCCACAGCCGAGAACAGGTGCTCAGCTCTCTGGTAGACTAAAATAGATGCCTTGGCTTATATCAGAAACCCCAACAATTGAGATGCATGGCCTGTCATCTTGCTGCTTCCCTACCTCAAGTTCTTTTTTTCAGTTTAATTTGCTTCCCTCTCTTCTCATGCTTCAGAACTATAGCCGTGGTTTTCTCCAAGTAGGATTTCATTTATTAATCCTTTTTGCTTCTACACGCCAGTGCCAGTTTTTTCTTCACTGTCCTCCACTGTCATATCACGCCCCGCCGTGGTGGTCTAGAGGCTAAGGTACTCGGCTGCTGAGCCGCAAATCGTGGATGGAAAACCAGCTACGGTGGCTGCGCTTCCGATGGAGGCGGAAATGTTGTAGGCCTATCTGTTCAGATTTGGTTGCTTGTTAAAGAACCCCAGGTGGTCGAAATTTCCGGAGTCTTCCACTACGGCGTCTCTCATAATCTAATGGTGGTTTTGGGACGTGAAACCCCACATATCAATATATCAGTGTCATATCGCGGCACACCCTTGTATACAATACCATAACATTATTCGACACTAGACTTTCTGCACAAATCAAATGATCTTGTTTATAAAGAAAAAAATATTAATACAGTAAATTGAAAAGAAATAAAATGAAAGCATAAGATTGCATCAGTTAAACGGAATTAAATAGTCACTGAGTGAGGGTGGCTCAAGGCCGAAATACAGAGACACCTGGCTGTCGTATAGGCAGGTGCGGCAGTTGGTGAGAAGTATAGCGACCTTATGCATCCTTCTCATTCTCTGACACGTCACTTTCGAGTTCTTGTGAAAGTCCACAAAGGCGAAGCCTGCAGCCACTTTACCAAAGCCCCACTCAACAGCCTGCTGTGCAGTGCTCATGCACTTGTTGAAGTGCGCCTGGTAGGGCTGCAAACGGGCGCCTCCATAAGGCGTCAGGAGCAGAGGCTTTAATGGGTAGGCCGGGTCTCCACAAATCACATATTTGTTACCCCTGGCTACCTTGACAATATTTTCGTCGAGCCTGGTGTCTTTCAGGATGCCTGCAACAAAACAAAAGGTGTCACAAGTTTTCTTATGCAAGAACTTGGCTGATGCATGAGTGTCAGTGCATAGCATCAACACAAGGTTCAGTGTCGACAGTATTTTTGTGTCCCTTTGTTGCAACATGGCTGTAAAGAATGGCAGAGAATGTCATGCTGGCTCTTCACCGTGTCTTTTCCCCAGACTTGCTGCATACCTGCATTTGACACTATATGCCATTTAGGCTAATCTAACAACTTTCTAGCAAAATAAGTAATATTTAAGCTAAAACGCCAAAAGTTCGCCACCTGCACTTACGGTTAGCCTGTTTTCTGAAAAAGGTATTCAAGATCCGCTAATGAATACGTTCTGCGAACACTGCTAATAACTCCCCTCCGGCTGTTCGAGAGCCAACGGTATGCTCTAGCCTGCTAATCTATACCAGACCAGGTGAAAGGGAAGGAGAAGTGTACTGCATGGTAATGGGAAGGGAAAGAAGTCAGTATGTTTATTCCCGTAAGGTTGGCGCCGTGATACCAACGTGCATCTAATTCAGTGGATTATAGGAAACTTAGGACCTCTATTATGGCCGCCATTTCACTAGTGACATCATGCCAAGGACCCTACAGAACCTCCCCAGTCAGTGGTCTGTTACGCATTGCCTCGGCAGAGAATATCAGTGGCTGTTGTTCAGGTAAATATGCTGGGCAGGTACAAACTTAGTGCTCTAGAGTTTCTGGCACTTCACATTGCTCACGATTAGGACTCGTGTCGACATAAAGTCTTGTGGAGGCCACACCGAGATGATTCCGGTGAATCACACTTCAGAAGTGTTCTGATTTATGAGACATGCGGAACCTCACTTCTAGGTCCGGTTTGCGTAATCACCCGTGCACTCGCTTCGGTTTGGTCTAGTGCTCAAGCGCGAAGTCGCCCATTACGCGCAGAAGCAGGGCGTTCGTGTGTGAACGTT
This sequence comes from Rhipicephalus annulatus, assembly GCA_013436015.1. NCBI lineage: Eukaryota > Metazoa > Arthropoda > Arachnida > Ixodida > Ixodidae > Rhipicephalus > Rhipicephalus annulatus. The sequence goes on along the minus strand of WOVY01001071.1, from coordinate 22,309 downwards.
TAACCGAATGTGAACCTCAGGGCTACTCATTAAGCCTCTTTTAGCTTCAGCGTCTGCATCTTCATTTGCCACAATGCCGAAGTGTGCAGGACTGGATGGTGAAGATGTGGCCATTTGCTTAAGCAATGTAAAGAACTTATGCAATTTCTATGGCTAGAATAGTATATCGATCTTTTATCATGACGCTGAAGTTAAAAAATGCTTTCACTCCAGGTAATTTTTTTGAACAACCAGAGAAAATTATTTTAAGCTAATCAAAGGTTGAAGTAAAAACATGTTATGACCTCCCTTCTAGTGGGGTGGGTACTTTGTGTCACTCCGCGTTTTTTTTACGTATAGGTATACCTACGTGTAACATGACTGTGATGACGTGAGCGTTTGGTAAAATTAATGAACAGCCACTTGCTTTACATGTGCTCGATAGAAATAGGTTGCTGGTTTGTCATGCTGCGTTTATATTAGCGCGCATTGGAGATGGAACACTATGAAGCATCTGGAGGACCCCTGTTCAAAACTATGAAATTGTAATAAAGAGAAACTGAATGCAAGCTCCACGCATACAAGGAAGGCAGAATAGACAAAGACTTCCGAATTTTCAAGCACATTTATGAATATATATGAATGAATCTCGAGCATTCTTGGCTTCCATAGTGAAGCGGTACGACCTTCTCGACATTACATGCACACAATACCATCCTTCTAGCATGTGGCTTAATGTATGCGCCGGCCGTCTCAAAAGTTCCATGGCCCATGGTATATATTCCCCGACGTGGTGGTCGGGTGACTAAAATACTCGGCGGCTGACCCGCAGGTCGCGGGATCAAATCCCGGCACCGGCGGTTGCATTTTCGATGGAGGTGAAAATGCTGTTGGCTCTTATGCTCACATTTGGGTGCACGTAAAGAACTCCAAGAGGTCGAAATTTCCGGAGCCCTCCACTACAGCTTCTCTCATATACTTATGGTGGCTTTGTGACGTTAAAAGTCCACATATTAATCAATCAAGCAGGGTATATATAATAAAACACAGCTTGCCTTTCAGCGGTCGCAATACGACAATGCTACTTTTCTCCGTCAACAAGTTCTTTCAGATGCATTCGTACAGAGCAATATCCTCTGCTTAGGTGACTGTTGACATGATTTCCATTCTTTCCGTCGTCAGCCAACAGAGAATTTAGTACTTTTTGCAAAGTGATAGCTGCTAATTTTTACGTTGTGATCACAACGCGCGGTGTACAGCTCAGGCTGGAAATGAAAAAGCAAGAGCACTGACTTGCGAGTGGAACTTCAATCGAACATACCTCAGAACTAAGAAGCAAGGAAATAAAAGAGAGAAGAACTCAATAGCGAAATCCCAAAGATGACGTGAACGTAGCTGCTTTATGCTGATATAAATAATACTTGCTTGTAACGACAACGATGAATGTGCGCGTTTTCTCTTGTGTTATTACAAAGAAGCTGATATACTTTGTCATTTATATCAAGGCAACATGAGGCATGGGGTGGTTACGCAAGCTCAGCAACAGAAAAATGGTGTTGCGAAGAAATACATTAATAATAATCTATAAAATGTACATGCGTCCTATCGTGGAATTCGGCTGTGTGTTATTTTCGGGCAGTGCGACTTATAAAAAAAGACCGCTAATACTATTAGAGAGGGAAGCTTTACGACTGTGCCTTGAACTGCCCAAGTTTGTTGCTAACAATGTGCTATGCATGGAAGCACGTCTACCTTCATTGTTAAATAGATTCAAAATACTTACTATCCAAACATTTCTTCAGAACAATACACTTTGCCCCAGGGAAAACTGTTTTATGCTTTGATCAAAAAGCCAAGCTTACTTTTTGAAACTCGGTGGTCGCGATTCCACTACCCACAGATCATGTTCGTTGAAGCGCTGCTAGAACCACTCAATGTCAAAATCAGAGGTATTTTCTCAACAAGTAACTTTAATTTAGATCTTAAGATAGAACCTGATAATATTTACCCCTCTAGCACGAAGCAAATGCGAATTCAGTATTTAAATGATCGGCTTCACGATTACTTGGCACACGTGAACACGGACAATACAATTGCGACTGATGCATCCGTATCAAATAAAAAGGCTCGGGCAGGTATCTTCTCACGTTCCCTTGACTGGTCCTTTTCGGTTAGACTTCCAGATTACACACAAATATTCATAGCAGAATTATTTTGTATTATACTGGCACTACGAAAACTTTCTTTGGGTGAATCAGAACAGTCGTAATTACAGAATCTTTTTCAGAATGTGCTGCTCTGTCTTCGGGAGCCAACTTAACACTTATGCA